>JAQQSZ010004068.1:0-14267 GCA_028646595.1 Phalanger gymnotis | reverse complement strand
CAAATTTATAGGAATACAAGTTATTCCCCAATTGAGAAATGGTCAAAGGATATGAGCAAGCAGTTTTCAGAGGAAGAAATTAAAGATATCTAGAGTCATATAAAAAAATTCTCTAAATGACTATTGATTAGAGAAATGGAAATCAAAACAACTCTTAGGTACCACCTCTCTCCTGTCAGATTGGCTAACATGACAAAACAGGAAAATTACAAATGCTGGAGAGGATGTGGAAAAATTGCAAAATTGCTACATTGTTGGTGGAGTTGTGAACTGATCTAGCCATTCTGGAGAGCAATTTGGAACTATGCCCAAAGGGCTATAAAAATGTGCATACTCTTTGACCCAGCAATACCACTCCTAGGGCTATTTCCCAAAGAGATCAGACAAATGGGAAAGCTACCCGTAGGTACAAAAATATTTATAGTAGCTCTCTTTGTGGTGTCAAAGAATTGGAAGTCAAGGGGATGCCCATCAATTGGGGAATGGCCAAACACATTGTGGTATATGAATGTAGTGGAATACTATTTTGCTATAAGAAATGAGGAACAGACAGACTTCATCATAACTTGGAATGACTTATATGAACTGATGCTGAGTGAGGGGAGCAGAACCAGGAGAACATATACACAATTACAGACACATGGTATTTGTAAGGACTAACTTTAATAGACTTGACTCCTCTCATCAATGCAAGGTTCAAAGACAGCCACAAGAGACTCATGATGGGAAAAGCTATGCAAATCCAGAGAAAGAATTATGGAGTCTGAATGCAGATAGAGGCAAACTGTTTGCTCTCTTTTTTTTATCTTTTGGTATCATTTCTCCTTTCTCATGATTCACTCCATTAATAATAATTCTTCTTTACAACTGGACTATTATGTAAATAAGTTTAATATGAAGGTAAATATAGAACCTACATTTAATTACAGGCCATCTTCGAAGTGGGGAGGGGAGGGAGGGAGGGAGAAAAGAATTGTAACCCCAAAACCTGTGGAACTGAACGTTGTAAACTAAAAATAAAAAATAAATTTACCTTGGAAAACAAATGCCCTAACTTGCAGGATGGGAACCATGGAGTGGGGGCATCATTAAGCACAATAATGATAATAAGAACAAAATAGTGATAATGATAACACTCATAATAACAAACTATATGTAATGAAAAACTCTAAAAATAAAGAGATGTTAGCAGAAAAAAAATCAAAACAATGTACAAATAGGGTGAGATACATTTCGTCTTTATCATCATGTCTGTTATTGGAATTGTTCCAAAGATGCTTACAGTGAATCTACAGAAAATGAATTTTTATCTACAATAGGTGCTTCCTTTCCCTTTCCCTTTTCCCTTTCCCCTTTCCTTTTCCCTCTTCTCTCACTCTCTTCTCAAGTCCAAAGTCTTGCTTCTGGCCTCATGATCCAACTGAAACTGCTTTCTCCAAATATCTCTTAAATAACAAATCTAATTGCCTTTTCTCCGTCCTAATACTTGTTGTCTTCTCTGCAGCTTCCAGCACTACTAATTGCCTTCTTTTCCCTGACAGTCTCTTTTCTCTAGGCTTTCAAAACACTGTGCTCTCCTGGCTCTCCTCCTATCTATCTGGTTACTCCTCAGTCTCTTTTGCTGGAGCTTCATCCTACTAATTATGAGTATCCCCCAAGGCTCTGTCCAGGCCTTTCTCTTTTTCCTATATACTACTTTGCTTGATGATCTCACCATCTCCCCTAGATTCAATTATCCTCCTTATGTGAATAATTCTCTGATCTCTTTGTCTAGCCCTAAGCTGTTTCCTGACCTCCAATCTGTTTGCCTATTTGGCATCTTGAACTGGCATAGACATCTTAAGCTGAACATGTCTGAAATGTATTATCTTTCCCCCAAACTCCCCCTTCTTCCTAATTTATGTATTGCAGCAGAGGATATCACAATCCTCCTAGTCACCCAGGCTCAACAACCTAGGGTCATCCTCAACTTCTCTCCCTCCCCCCACTCTCTTTCTCACCATCTCTATGAAATCTGTTTCTAAGATCTGTTGATTTTACCTTCATAACATCTGTCATA
Organism: Phalanger gymnotis; assembly: GCA_028646595.1. Lineage (NCBI taxonomy): Eukaryota > Metazoa > Chordata > Mammalia > Diprotodontia > Phalangeridae > Phalanger > Phalanger gymnotis. The sequence continues at coordinate 12,208 of JAQQSZ010004068.1, read as the reverse complement.
TTTATCTTTTTCTCTCCTCTGATACTACCACGAGCTTGGTACAGACCCTTATTTCTTCACTGCCTCTCTTGGTCACTGTGGGCCAAAAGATAAAGGAATTTGACCTAAATCAAACAGCTAGAAAGTAAAGCCAGGATTGGGCCTGGGTGCCTACTCTCAGGGCCGTGATGCTCTTTCAACCCCAACTTGTTATTGGAAAGGATGAACACTCATTCTGGATGAGTGAACCAAGGTTCACTTTTGGTTCCCATGGAATTCTGTAAATTCCAGAGAGGAACAATAGTCCTGGAATGAGGGGGCTTTCCTCATCATAAGTTCATGTGTTTACCCCTTCTCTTCTCTGCTTCTCCAGAGGTAGCCAAGTAGAGTTTGGGGCCATCTCTCTAGAGAAGTTGTTCCAGGGGCTTTCCTGGTCCCAGAGGTTGTGATCTCTTATCCTGTTCTTTCTTAACACACTCTGTTTTCAGACTCTGACCCAACATGTGGTAACAGATCAGCATGAGCCACCCCTTTAGCTTCTTCCCATGCAATGAAATTCCAAAGGGCACAGACTCTTGTCAATCAGCTGTTTTAAAATCAGTTTTGATAAGTTTCATTTCCTCTTAGCCTATCTCATCTGCCTGCCTTTACTGAACAGAATGCATTTCTTTTCCATATCCTCTCTACTGCTTATCTTCATTCACTTGGCTTCTCAGATTTGCAGTTTCATGTGTGATCACCTTTTATGTTGTGCTTTGTTATAGAAATATCAGTTTTATTCCATAAATTTGAAAATAAAATAAATTTTAAAGGAGACTTGAGGAAATGAATTATTACCTTGCAAATTGGCAGTTGGCCATTTACTGTAATGGCCATTGGTAAAGGTTTAATATTTTTATCAACTTTTTGCAGTGAATTATCCTCAGTGAGAGAGAAAATGCTTTGCTCATCTATTCTCTCCCTAGAATTTCTCCTGTATCTCAACTGATTGATTTAAGTTACTAGGAAAGAAAAGACTGGGCAAAGCTTTCCAAATTTTTTCCTGCTCTTTGTGGCCATAGTGTGGAGAAAGAAAGGAAGAGAAGACAAAAACAGGAGGTGAAGAGGAAGGGAAGAAGGGAAAAAGGATGAAAAGGAGGCAAACAGGAGAAAAAGAGAGAAAGAGAAACAAGATGAAGGTAAAGGAAGTAGAAGAGAGGGAGAAAAGGAAGGAGAATGAAGAGAATTATGACGACTCTTTTTTATTTTAAAATTTGTTTTTATTTTATTTTTAAGTGTATTTTATTTTTAATTTATGGAACAAAACATTTCCATTACATAGTATAATAAAAAATGATTGCACATGAGACTGCAAATCTACTGGATTAAGAGGAGTCTTTTAGAAGCCCAAGAAAAACACAAAGACAAGTTATCAGAAAGAGTATACAAATTTGCTCACTAAGCAACGGAAGGATGATGAGGTGGTGACCATAACATCAGTGGGTGGCCAAGTGGAGTAAGGTGGGGGCGGGAAAGGAAATGTCAAAGAAAAGGATAAAGGCAAGGCGAGGGGAGAAGAGGGGAAGGGGTAGAAAGACAAATGAGGAACAATTGATGTGTCTGCAGAGAAAGGTTACAAAACCCTTTACACAGATTATGATTATTGAGATCTGGGGTGAAGCAGTAAAAAAAGGAGAGACTACAAAATGGAGTATGTTAAATATATTCTAGAGATTACTTGCTATCTTCATATTCACAGAGATACAAAAAAGAAGGTGCATTAATACTGAGGGAATTTCACAAACCAAGAACGTTGCCTTTAAGTGCTCAAATTTCTACATTAAGAACCGAGAAAAAGAATTGATCTGAGGCCAATATAGCAACACCTTGGTTAACCTGTGAGTTTGAGCAGTCTGGCTAAACAGTTCATAAATGTTTGTCTCAGGCAAGGAAAGAACTAGGGTTTTAAAGCTTGAAGCGTCCTTAGAAAACAGCAAAACAATCCTCTCATTTTACAGCTGAAGAAACTGAGGACCAGAGAAGAGAAATATCTTAACCAAGGTCACATAGATAACAAATAGAGCCTATATTAGAGCCCCATTCTTCTGCTGTTAAATCTAGTGTTCTTTCCACAGATCTCTTCATTCAATAACTCTCTATTAATGTGCACAGTTGCATTAGTTCATCCCTCAATGTAATAATTTTGGAAAGATAGAATTTACCAAACCTAAGGTTTCAATCTAGTAACCACAGAATCATGAAATCATGGATTGTTGTGGCTAGAAGAGGTCTTAGAAACTTAGCAGATTTTTTGCAGATGAAGGAACTGGGATCCAGAGAGGGAAAGCTATTAGCCCAAGATAAGACAGTTGATTTCAGACCTAGGACTATGAGGCTATTGTCCTAAGACTGGTCTCATTCGTTGATCTGCTTCTTAAAATGCTGAGCCCAGAATGAAATATAACTCTAGGCCTGGTCTGAGTGTTATCTCCTTCTTTGTTCCAAATATCATTTCACTTATCTGTGGTGTTTTGGGAACATGAAAAGTTCCTCATTTTTCAAGAATGTTTGAAGCTTTTATAGTAACGGTCAGTGTGATATAATGGGAAGAGTTTTGTACTTGGAGTAAGGAATATCTTGCTTAAATCCTGAATCTGAAATGTATTACCCATGTGCGAAACCATGGGCAAATCATTTAAATTCTATTTCTTGTTTCTAAAATATGATAATAATGCCTCTAGCACTTATTTCATAGTGTAGTTGTGAAGTTCAAATTTGATAATGTATGAAAAATATTTGTAAAACTGTAAAATACTCTGTAATGGTCAGCTAGTAAATAGAATTCTACATTATAAAGATGACGTCTACAATTTGTTGCCATTAAAAAGAAATAAAATTCTTCTATATAAAGGGATTTTTTTGGGTGAAAGTTTCTTTTTACTAAATCATGTGAGTTCCTAGGTCAGTTTTTAAAAGTTTAAAAACCAATACGTAGGAGTACAGAAGAAAAGGAAATTTTCCAATTTGTAAGCAAAGCCATGAGAGAGATTTATAGCCCAGCCTGAGTCAGTGGTATTTGCATAGGAAGACTGACGCTAGGCATGGCATTCTCTTTCATGGGGAAAGGACTCTCTAGAGTGTGGGCCATTCAATATATAATTATGTTGCCATTCATTAAGCCACTCAAGGCAGCTTCCAAAGGAAAGCCTAGCACTATTATTATTTCCAATGCCAGCCTTTTAAGCAGTGATTAAAAGAACATCTAAAATAAAATTCAGATGTATCTATGCTGATCAGTATAAAACTACTTCAAGCTACTGCCTCAGTCTTGTCAATATCTCTCAAGAGCTGATTTCAATTCTGTTACATGGGAATTTTGATGTATTGAATTTTTATGAAATAAAATTCACTAGCTCCTGGAATTTGTTATTGCTGCATGGGGATTTTTTTTCACCCCGATAGCATTACTTTTAAAGAGATGTGCCCTGTCTGTTTTTTTAAAGCACCCAAAATAGCTAGCTATATTGAGGCAAAATTAGTGGGTATCTAAATCATGGTAAATGCTTCATAAAAATAGGTCTGTGTTTTCAGAAACAATATAGAAGATGCAAAATAGTTTGCCATTTTATTTAATGAGCACAATTTTTCACCTTTATCACTTTTCCCCTTTAATAATTTTATCAATTTTATTACTTTTACTGCTTTTCAGGGTGACATCTAAGAACAGCCAAGGTCTTTTCTCTCTTCAGATCTATAGTACGATGACCCTGGTGATTTGGTACATGTGGGGTGTTACTATAGCTATAGTATTTCAAGGATTGTCATACAGAAGAAAAATTAGGCATGTAAGTGGCAGAGATAGACAAAAAATAGTCAAAATTTAAAAAGGTAGATTTTATTTCAGTGTAAGGGAAATGTTTCCTAACAATTAGTGATATCCAATAGTGGTATGAACTGCCTTGGGAGTGAGTAGGTTTCCATTCCCTAGAACAAAGGCAGAACAAATACTATGGGATGCTACAATAGGCTGAAATAGATGACCTCTGACATCCCATCTAGCTCTGTAATTCAGTGAGCCTCATCCATTCAATTCAAATCAGTAAGCATTTACTAACTGTCTGACCTATAGGAAATACAAAAACATGCCTGCTTGAAAGGAGCTGATGGTTGTATTAAGGGATATGTATAGCCGTGAGCCATTCCAGAATTCTACAAGCAAGACAAGATAAGCACCGTATGAGGGGCAGGGATACTCAGAGCTCTAGGAGTTTAATGAAAGGAGACCTCACTGTGGAAAAAAAAGTCTTCATGGTAGGGGAAGACATGACAGACATTAAAGGGGCTTTGAGGCACAAGAAGGATAAGGATGAGAGGAATTGCCCAAGAGGTCAAACTGAAGCAGACATGAGCATGTTACATAGCAGGATGGCCATTCCCCATTTGGTGACACTGATGTGATAGTTCAAGGAAAGAGTATGGCCAGCATATTATCATCAAAGAAAATGCATGATCAAAAATTCTCAGAGCTAAGAATCCTTCTGTAAGGTCTTTTGCCAAGTGGCATCCAGATTTTGCATGAAAATTTCCAGTAAAGGGAACCCATGACCTTCTGAGTCAACTCGTTCTAATTTGGGGTTTCTCTATGTGTAATCCTAATACTGTCACAGGCATAGATGTTGATAGAAATAAACTTTTCACTAACACCTACTGTTCCTTGTCATAATGTGTTTCCTCTGACCAGCTCTGTGATGAATTCTCTAGCTTGGTAACTGTTGCTATGAATCCCTTCCTGCTCCCACCTGGCCCTTGGAATTCATTATCCCATGAACTCTGACTTGGCTTGATGTCTCTATGGCTTGACTCAGAACAGCATAGACATGACTTTCCTGGATCACAATTAGAGCATGATCCCTTTTTTATCTGGTAGATTTCTCCCTCCAGCCTCATCAATTATCCTTAATCACCAACACCGTAAACCTCATTTCCCAAGGGGCAGAAATCTAGTAGGGAGGACAGTGAGAAGTTTGATTAGAGAGAAATAGCTATGTTTGGGAATACAGGGTATGAAAACAGATAATAGGCAGCCTCAAATGTAAAGCTAAGGACTTAGGATGTGAGCCCAAAAGCAAGAATTTCAGAAGGGGCCTCTTGGCTTTTACTGACTTCATTTGTTCAGCAGAAAAGGAGAGGAGGGTCCTCTTTTGCCGCACAACTATAATATAAGGGCCTCAAGGGCAATGTCGGTATAGAGATTCAGAAGCAGTCTATTCACTCAGAAAAATAAAGTGGTTGGACTGAATGACCTGTAAGGCCTTTTCTGTCTTCAAATCTATAGTACAATGACCTAGATAATCTTGTGTATATCCCCTTTACTGAGGTCACTGTTTACTATGCTAGGCACAAAAACTGACATGAATTAAGAATGCATTAGTCTGTCTGTCTACTTAGATCTTTATTATGTATGTGTGTATGCATATATAGAGATACATACATATTTTTTTTTCTGAAAATGTTAAAAAAAAAAAGATTTAATTTGGATTTCTCTTTTGGCAAAACTTTACTAGATAACTTCCATTGTCATTGGCCACTTTGCCTACTTGACCTCTGCTAGAACTTCTTTACATAATCCTACAAGCTAATGAAACAGTTTGCCAAAGCCCTATTTCATTTCTTAAGCAGTGGTCCCAGAGGACAGTAGCCTTCAGTTTTATTTTAATCCTTGTCTCTAAACATGGATGAGAAGAGCAACTGAAAAATGGTTTTTACCAGCATCCATGGCATACAGGCCATCAACGCAAATGCGTGTTGATCATTCTCTGAGCAAAAGATCATAGAGATAGATAAAAGCTAAAAATGGATTATTTGTCACTCAGGAAAACTCAACAAAATGCAACTCAATTGCAAGAAAATATAAAGCGTCTTCGTTTTTCCCTGGAGTTTCTCCTGATAGCACACATATTGCTATATTTATGTTCCCATACAAACACTTTCCAAGGACAGAGCCAAGTCCTCCCCTTCATTCCTTCCTTGATGAGTCTATCTGCTATTTCTACAGAGGAGACTCACGCCTGGTCCTCTGGCACTCTAGGCCTGGTGCCTTGATCCCTGGTTGATCTCAAATTGGCCAGGGCCTGCTAATCAGCACACAGTGTGGGTGAAAATCGGTGCCTTAAGGCTTTTGCTTTTTTTCACCCAAGCAAGCATATGTGGCAGAGTCCAGCACACTGATGCAACCTGCGGGACTCCTGATAGCCCAAGGTAATAAGTGAGACTTTTCCTGCCCTTTTTCTACAATTAAGTCTTAGAAGTTCATAAAAAGGACTATGATTGGGTGTGATTTCAGGATACCAAAGCAAATTCGGGTGTCTCCTACTTCGCTTTTCCTGAGACTTGACCCACTCTGGAGAGATGAGGCCTTGGTCTCAAGAGCATTTGTCCAAGAATTTCCTGGCTTTGTCTGGATGCTGGCTTTCACTTTGGAAATACATAGGACTCTGACCAGTTACAAATCCCAAGGATGTTTTCATCCACCTCCATATTCATTTTGTTTATGTGGTTTCTATATCAGTCATCCAGAGGAGTTTCATGTGAGTAATAGGTATTTCCATTCCTTGGTCTTAGTGTGCAAAACGAGGGTAAAAGTAACTAAAAAATGTTAACCCATAGTACATCAGAGCTGAGAGTAATCATAGAATATAGAATATATAAACATATAACATAGACTATTAGAACATATAATAATGTTAGAGTTGAAAGAAGCAGAAAGGTCAAACACTCAATCAATCAGAACAGACCTTAGAGACACTCAGATTGAGTCCATGTTTGAATAAGAATCTCTTCTTTAACACACCTAATGAATAATCATCCATCCTTTGCTGAGAGACCTGTAATGAGGAGAAGCCTACTACCTCCAGAGGAAGCACATTCCATTTTTAAAGAGCTCTAATCATTAGGAAATTTTGCCCAATACCAAGTCTATACATAACCCTTTAGCACTTCCATCTGCCCCTCCTCATTATTCCCCCTGGGGCCAACCAGAACTAGTCTAACTTCAATATAGTAGCCCCCAAATTCTTAAAGAGAGTTAACATGTCCACTTAAGTCCTTTCCCCAATACAACTATCCCTAATTCCTCCAACAGTCTCCTATAGCATGCGAGGCTTGTCATCACCCTGGTTGCCCTCCTATAGACTTTCCAAATTACAATCTTCTTTGAACTGTGGTACCCAGAACAGAACACAGTGCTCCAGCTGTGCTCCAAGAAGGGCAAATTATGGCAGGACTTTCACCTCTCATGCCCTGGATGCTATACCTCTCCCTTAATTCAGCCTAGACTATAATTAAGTTTCTTAGTTGTTATACCATACAATTGACGTACTAAATTTACTGTCCAACCACCAAAATGTCTAGTTATTCCTTGGTCTCCTCATACTAATGAAGATGATTTTTTAAAACCCAAGTGTAAGACCTTGCATATATCCCTGTTAAAATTCACTAATTAAAAAAAAATTCGGCCCAGTGTTCTTCCCAGCAAGATTTTTTAAAAATTCTTACTCTGTCATCCAATAGGTTAGCTACACCTCTCAGTTCTGTATGGTTTCCTGGTTTAATAAGTATGTCTTCTGTACCTTTCTGTAAATTATTGATTAAAAAATCATTTAAAAAAGAATAAGCACAGACACTGAGACCATCTATTCCACACTCCTAATTTTACAGATGAAGAAACTGAGGCCCAAAGAAGTGACAAAATCGCTTCCCAAAAGGGTCAAAGCCAGGAATTAAACTGAGCTCTCCTTATTCCCAGTCCCATGCCTCCCTCCCTTCTTCACATCCACAGACATATTCAAATTATATGAAAATCATTTTATGTAGAGATCTTCAGAATGGTCCATTTATGTACAGTGAGAACTATCTGATTAAAAAATCATGGGCCCCAGATTAAGCACCCTTGCTTGATAGTACATCTAACAAATGGTCATCCAGGCCTTACTTGTTCACCAGTGAGAGTGAAGCTTCTACCTCCTGGGTCAGGCCCTTCCACTTTTGAACAATTATATCCCATAAACAACTTAGACTCAACAGATACAAAACTACACTAATATTTTTCTTTCTAAGTCCTCTGCTCTTTCCTAATTTCCCTCTTACTGTTGAAGGGATCATCATCCTCCTAGTCAACCAGGCCTAGGTGCCACCATCTACTCCTTACTCTCCCTCACCCTCTATAACTCCTGTCAGTTTTGCCTTTGTAACATATCTCCCCTTTTTTGTCTTTGACATTGCCACCAGTCTAGAACAGGCCCTTGTCACCTCACTATTGTGATAGCCTGCTGGTGGGTCTCCCTGCTTCAGGTCCCTTCCCACGACAATCCATCCTCTACTCAGCTGTCAAAATGATCTTCCAAGAGCAAAAGTCCAATGGTTACTCCTCTATTCAATAAACTCTAGCAGTTCCCTATCACCTCCAGGATCAAATATAAAATCCTGTTTGACATTTAAAGCTCTTCATAACCTTCCCTCTTATCATACACCTCTAAGGTCTCTTTACACTTTGGTGTACTGAAGTAGACTACACTTATTAAACGTCCCCCTCCCTGTCTTTGCACACACACACACACACACACACACACACACACACACACACACACACACCACAATGTAATATAATGGCACTGGCCTCCTTGCTATTCCTCAAATAAACCATACCCTCTCCTGATTCTGGGCTCATTCACTCTATCCCCCATGACTGGAATGCTATCCCTCCCCATCTCTGCCTCCTTGATTCACTGGCTTCCTTTAGTCCCAGACAAAATCCCGTCTTCCAAAGTAAGTATCAGTCTCCCTTGATTCTAGTGCTGTCCTTCTGTTGATAATCTCCAGTCTATCTCGAATATAGCTTGTCTGCACATAGTAGTTTTCTGCCTGGAATTCATTCCCTCCTCAATTCTCAGTAAAAATCCCACTTTGGGCAAGAAACCTTTCCTGGTGTCCCTTTATCTCCAACATATCCTACATGTGTTGTTTGTATGTAGGCTTGTCGGTGTTGTTTCTTAAGCTTCTTGAGGGCAGGAGCTAGTTTTCTTTGTACCCCCAGCAATCGGCACAATGCCTAGCACATAGTAGGATGTTATCTTCCCCATTAGATTATGAGATCCTGGAAAGCAGGCACTGTCTTTTCCTTTCTTTGAATCTTCAGTGCCTAGCACATAGTAGGTGCTTAGTAAATGTTTAATGATTGACTGACCATAATTATTAGAACATTTTCTTTACATCAGGGCTAAGTGAACCTCTTAAATTTCCACCCATTTCTCCTCATTCTGTCTTTTGTGACTGAACAGAATAAATCTAAGCCCTCTTTCACATGACAAATCCACAAATATGAAGAAAATATCACATCCTATTTATGTCCTCTCTTCTTTAGTTCATTCAACCAGTCCTCAAAGGCATAATCATGAGGTACCTTGATCTTCCTTGGTACACTTGGTACACTAGTTTAGTAGGGTCCTGCCTAAAATGCAGCACCCTCAACTATTATTACCTCCCTACTCTTTGAAACAAAGCTAAAACTAGGGTGGAGCAATCAGGACTATGAACCAAAGCAACGTAATTTAAAGGGCACTACTAACAACATCTGTAGTCTTTTGGCAATATATAATTGACTGCAGCACCTAGTTAGCAAAAATAAGTAGTTAAAATAAGAAGATATTGTATATCAAATCAGCAAGTGAGTTCTGTAATATTCCACTCAGGGCCCTTCTTCCACCCAACCACCATTCTAGAGGCTTTCAGCAATGTTTTGGGATACATTGCATGCCACTTACCCCATGCTTATTGCCTTCTACTTGAACCAGACACAACAGTTCTTAAATAATCCTCCTCTTGGATACTATTCTTCTCTTAATACAATCCTTTCCATCAGGCAGAGATGAATTGGAACATGGAGGTAGAAAATACAGGGAACAGAGAGCCCAGCAGGTTTTCAGATGGTCCCATGCTTGAGCCTCTGATTTACCCTGACTGCCAGGGGATAGTTCTTATGGATATGAGTCTTTAGGCAGAAGGCTATTCATGTACTAAGAACTTTGTTTTCCCTCCTCAAGGCCAGAGCAGGGAACACACCACTCTGGCCATCCGGAAAGGGTGGAAGAAAGTCATGCTGAACAAGTGGGAAAGTCTGGCCAGACCCTCCTGGCTAACACTCCTTCCCATATGGGAAAGGGTTTAAAGGGCTGTTGGAACCTGGAGGATGTGCCTGTCAAAGTCATCCCTGAAGGGATTTTCCCCTAATCAATAAATCATGGCAGTTGGAATCTGAAAGGCCCTATGGGAACCCTTAACCCTCTGCATTTTTATTTTTCAGAGGGAGGGACTTTTGTTGTTGCTCCATTTTGACCCTGCTTGCTAAGCCATAGAAAAAATCAGATGCCACAGTAAAATGTCGCTAGTCCTTAGCTGGTTCTCAATCAATTCAGAACAAGTTAGGCTTGAATATTATTTTAGTTTAGAATCTACTTGTATTCAAATCATGACATGAAAATCCCTGTTACTGCAAGTTCAGCCTGGCACAAGCTTCAGGAAAGTTATTTAGATATGTCTTCACAAACACTGCATCCAGTTGCTGGTGAAGTCAAAAGGTTACTCATCTAATCAATTGATTAATTGTCTAATCCACAGGCATTTATAATGCAATTTATTTCTAACTGTAATTATTTAATTTGTACTTTAATTTATATATTATATATTTATAATTTAAATGTACAATCATAATTATTAAATTGATAAGCAAGTATCTAATCCCAAGTTAGGGTACATGAGGAATAGCATTAGTGCCATGAAGGATTTTTATAATTTACCAGGGGACACAAAGCTTACATACCTAGGCAAATAAGTGGCACAGAGAATGGAAACTAGACTTGGAGTCAGGAAGACTTAAATTTAAATGCTGCCTCTGAAACTTACTTGTTAGCTATGTGACCTTGGCCAAGTCATTTAACCAATCCCTTGTTCTCAGTTTCCTAATCTGTAAAATTGTGATAATAAAGGAACTTAACTCACAGGGTTATTGTGAAGACCAAATGCGATAATATGTATGGGGACAATTGTAATACCTTCTTCCCAGGGTATGGTATGAATAAAATGAGATAATGCTTGTAGAGTTTTTCACAAACCTTAATGTTCTTTATAAAATGCTGCTTATTATTAGTTATTAATATAGTAGTAGAAGTTATGGTGGTGGATCTTTAGCAGTAATTCAGCCTCTGATCACGTACCTTTCTCCCAGTCTTATGCTATTAGTGTTATTTCAAATACTGATTCATGTTGTTAGGATCAGGATAGGGACTTATGACTTTATTAGCACAGGGAACTCCTGGGTGAGTACACTCCTCTACCAATGCAGGTTGGCACTTTCTCTGCAATTTCTAGTCTTAGAGAGTTCATACCTGTGGGACCTCAGGCAGTAAGTCACTTGCCCAGAGTCACAGAACCTGTGATTGTAGCAATTACTTCTGCTCCCTCTCCCCCACCTAATAGCATTTTATTTTTTTTCCAATTACATGTAAAGATAGTTTTCAACATTCACTTTTATAAGATTTTGAGTTACATATTTTTTCTTCCTCCCTCCTTTCCCTTCCCATCTCCCCAAGATGGGAAGCAATCTGACATAGGCTATACATATAAATCATATTAAGTATATTTCCCCATTATACTTGGTATAAAAGAGCAATTAGAACAAAAGGGAAAAAAGTATGAGAAAGAAGAAAGAGAAAATAGTATGCTTCAACCTGCATTCAGACTTCATAGTAGCATTTTCCATTATGAATCTTTTGGAATTGTCTTAGATCATTGAATTGCTGAGAAGGTGTGCCAGTAAGGCAAAATGGGCTTAGTTTAACGGGTGTCCTTGAGGAGTTTGGCTTTTGTTTACGGTGAAAGTACTTTCACCTGTTAAATGCTAAGCCCCAGGCCCAAAGCCCTATCAGGTGTGAAACCCGTGTGGGCATAGATTAATCACTTAAGAGGGGCCAACTCGGGAACCAATGGGTCTCTGGACTCTGGTCTCTAGTCGTTGAGGCGGGACTTGAGAATGCCAGAGGCTTGGCTGCGAGGAGAGGCGAGAAACTACAGCTGAAAAAAGCCAAAGCAGAGCCGACCTCTGTGTGGACTCAGGAGTTCGAGCGAGGTCTTGAGGCCAGTGAATATGATTTATGCCATCTTATTTTTCTGTGGCCTCCTGGCTACTCTTGTGAGGCGG
>JAQQSZ010004067.1:0-14267 GCA_028646595.1 Phalanger gymnotis | reverse complement strand
GAAAAAGGGAGGAGAGACACATTTTGAAGTCATGGCGATGTGAATACCAAGCCCCTGCAACTCAAAAAAGCTCCTCTAATAATTAGCAAGCAATGATAATTTTTATAATTAATATGTAATTGAAAAAAAATGTTTTATTTAACTCCAAGGGAATAAAATGTAGATATGATAGAAATCCACATAGATTTGTGATTTGACTTTCTCAGAAGAAGTGAAAGCATATTAAACGATGGTAGATGCACCTTCTGTCACATTATATTTCTAGGAAGTACTTTGGTATACAGAACAGTAAAATACAGGTCTTCCACATCAGACACTCCAATAAGTCCTACCCACTAGGGTTATACTCAGATTACTTATGCAAAATGCTGACTGAGTTTACCTGGTGGAGGCCTGAAGGTTTGAACACTTGAATAAAAGCAGAGGAAATTTAAATATATAAATATTTTAAGTATATTTAGATTAGTTCAGTCAACTGGCATTTCTTAAGTGACTAGCATGTGCTAGGCACCATGTTAAGCTGTGAGGATTCAAAGAAAGAAAACAACAAAAGGAATTTTAAAAAATCCCTGTTCTCCCCCTTAAGGAGCTCATAGACTAATGAGGTACTCAATGAAATGTAAGTGAGCACTCATTGTATATGGAAGGAAAAAGGAAAACTTCTAATAATTAGCATGATCTCAAAGCAGCTATCCATTCCCCCATACTCCCATCCAATCTCCAGTCTATATATGCAATTTCTTTTTATTCTCTACTTTATTTGGGCAGCTCCTTTGCAATTAAACAAATCCAACAGACATTTATTAAGCACTTGAGGTGTACAAGGTATTGTGATACATACTAGATATATAAAAACAAAAGGGAAAAATCCTTCTTAAGAAATTTACATTCAAAGTATTTTAATGGCTTGTAATTCTTTTAATAATAATTAAGGTAAATAAGGTAATTCACATTTAAAATTTTTAATCATGTGTCTTTGCCATTGGTTCTTTCTTTTCTATTTCTATGAAAACTAAATGAGAGAAAAAAACGTGCTCTTATTCCACTTTTCTAAAGTTAATTACCCCTCCTTCCTTTTCTCATGTGTATTCTTTGTCAGAATTATGATAGAATATGGGATCCCATATGTTTTAATTTACGAACTCCTCCTCTGTAAAAATCCAAGTACAGATTCATCATTTTGAGTATGTACTATACCTCCTGTTGTCTCTGGTTAAAAAACTACCATGTTTAAATTTCTAGAAAATATATGGTGTCAGGCTATCAGTGGGGAGCAGGGATCCAAAGAGACATTAGGATTTTTGTAGAGGGGGAGTAAGGAAGGGAGGGCCTAAAGCCAGAGGTCTATAGAAAGAAATCCAGCAGTACTAACTAGTGCTCAGGTACGACACTGATTCAGGGAATATTGCAGATGTGGATCTTATGGTGCCTTTTGGAAATTTTGGGAGAACATCAAGGGCTATTATTCCATCAAGAATTACTTTTTGCTGCTCACCTTAAGCAAAAAGACAGACCTAGAAGCTAAAAAAAAATACAGTGGAATAAAGAGAGTAGCTGCTGGTTCAAATGACTATTTTCAGCCCAATAAACATGATTGGAAAAGGCAACAAAATGGAAAAGACAACAAAATGAAAATTAAAGGAAAACGAAATCAGAACAGATGTTGTGAATCTGTTTTTCATGCAGAGATGCCTAAATGCGAGGAATGGCCTTCCAGGCAAGGTTGCTGAGATAATAACACTGAATTTGTTCAAGATGGTTTGATTAGATGGTGTGACAGGGGAGGCTTAGTAGTAAAAGGGGAATAAGCTGTGATGGGCCAACTGGTTTCTTTGCATTCCTTTAAAATTTTTCATGTTTTTGTTCAAGAACTGAAAAAAAAAACATTAAAAAGATGGTTCTTTCTGCACTTTCATTTTGGCCTTGGCAGAAGCAAACAAATCCAGCTTTGTTTCATTCACCTCATTTTCCAAATTGGTCTTTTCTCACCCACCTTCATGTCCTATAAGCTGATTCAGCTGCCACCTTTCCTTTCTGTCTGACTTTATCCTAATTTTCTTCCTTGTACCACCTCATCCGACCCACTCCTACTGTGCTTCCTTATTGGATGGCCTTCTGTTCTCTAGGCCATCTTCCTTCATCATATTTAAGCCTTGCCAACATTTCTTCTTAGCGGCCCTACCTTTTGCACTAAGTGAAAGCAGTGCCAAGTCATCACTGAGATTGTTGGACATATGATTGTGGGGTCTGCCAATTTTCACATTAAAAGACCATGCAAGACAACAGCTTGGTGTTGAGCAAAGAACCAAGTATAAACTCCATGTCTGATATTGACTTCTTCTTTTAACCTGGATACATGATATAATCCTGTCACTGCTGTTTCACCAAATTTAAATTGACCTGAACTGTGCCTGTTTATTACATCTAGGGAGTGCCTTTTGCTAGTCATTCAAGAAACTGCTTGGAATAAAAGTGAGTAAGAAAACAGATGTTATTGTGAGGAGAGAGAGCATTAATTCAGCTGGTTATAATAATCACAATAAATAATAATAATAAGCATTTATATAATACTTTAGGGCATATAAAGCACTTTACACATATTACCTCCTTGTATCCATATAGCAACCATGGCAACAACAAACAAAATTCATTATAAGAATTTTGCAGAAGAGGAAACCAAGACTAGCAAAGGTTAAGTGATTTGCCCAGATTCACATCACTACTAAGATCTCTCTAACTCCACATCTAGCGATCAATCCTATGTGCCACCTAGCCATAACCACATGAAAATAGTAGTAATATTGGGCAGTCAGTTAATAAAACTTATTAAAAGCCTACTATATACCAAGCACTGTGTTAAATGCTGATTATACAAGAAAAGCCAAAAGACAGTTGATGACATCAAGTAGTAGTGGAAGTAGTGACAACAACAACGTTGATGCCAATAGAGGAAGTGGAAGGGAACAAGCCTTTTTAAGCCCTTACTATGTGGCAGGCACAATGCTAAGCACTTTATAATATTATCCTTTGGTCCTTACAATGAGGTAGGAACCATTATCCTCAATTTGCTGTTGAGGAAACTGAAGTAGACAGAGGCAGACTTGTCATACTGCTAAGAAATCTCTGGGGCCAGGCAGAAAGATAGACCCAGCTTTATTATTGTCCCCAGCTTTCTATTCTATCCACTCTGCCACCTAGCTTCTTCAATAATAAGAATTATAATAACAGTGATGATAGTAATGGTAATTACTGTTATTATTATAATGAAACTAACATCTAGGCTCTGCCACTTACTAGCTGTTTTATCCTAGACAAGGCACTTTTCCTCCCTGAGAATTAGTTTCCTCATCTTTAAAATAAAGAGACTTAAGGTGATAACTTCCAAGTTGTCTTTAAGCTCAAAATCTACAATCCCTTGGGCCTATGAATATAGTGAGAATCCATAATGTAATATTCTACTTTTCCTCCCTCATTGTTGCTTGCTTGCATATACTCATGCAAACAAAGCCTTGTGGAAAAAAGCCTAATAGGCTAGAACCTAGGCAAAGAGTGAGGTTGATAAGAAAATTCTTGAGTTGTTAGAGATTCTGTTGCCAAGTCCAGTCTTTCCTCCCTTCCTTTCATCACTCTTATACCTCCTACCACTATTCCAACTGTAGCCACCTTCTTTCGGGCTCTCATTTCTCAATAGAAATGGTACTAGAACTGGGTTCAAAGTCTGCCTTTGATTCTCCTTGTGCAAATACGTATGAATTATTTAGTATTTCTCTGTCTCAGTTTCTTCAATTGTAAAATGATGAGTTGAGTCAGAACACCTGAAAGGTCCCTTGGATCACTGAAGTGATAATTCTATTATCCTTCTTTCCTATGATTATAGGAAAAGTCAGTAATGTGGAATAGTGAATAGAGCTCTGCCCTAGAGTCAGGAAGACCTGAATTCAAATCAGGCCTCAAACTCTTAATAGTTATGTTTAACTGCCCCCTCCTTCCCTTACCCTTCTAGGCTATCACGAGAGCCTTCTCATCTGTTCTACTGTTTCTAATCTATCCTTTACTAATCCTATCTTCCCCATGGTTTGCTGAGTAAGCTCCTTGAAGTGTCACCTATCATCATGCAATGCTTCTATTAAGAACAAATGAACAAACAATTAAAAAATTCCAGGTGCCTCCCCATTGTTTGTCAAATAAAATTTAAGTTGAATGACATTAAAGGCTCCTTACATTTTACTTTGAACTCCATATACATCCTTATCTCTTGCTCCTATTTCCTGGGGATGAATTTTAGACTTGGGATTTCATTAGTTCAGAGGAACACATTTCAGCCATAGACAACTACTTCTTTCTTGTTCTGCCCACTCGGGTTCCTGTGCCTTTGTTCGTGACACCCATCAGTCCCATTTCCAAATGTTGAGCTTCATATTTTCTTTTAGACTCCAATCAGAGAATGTGAATTTTTGATCCTGTGATCCATTGTTATTTATATAATCAAACATAAGTTCCTTGAGGTCAGTGACTGCTTCTTTTTTGACTTCATAACTGCCATGACTACCAAAATGTCAGGTGCAAAATCATCATCAATAACTGGTTTTTAATTAATTAATTATATCAGTTTGAAGTTATTAATAAATTGGGAGGACCTTCACATGAGTGTATGAATTTCTTATCTTCACTTTTAAAAATGAAATTAAACTCACTTTTGTTCCATCCTTCTTCTTTGTCTCTATCTCTGACTCTCTGTCTCTGTCTCACTGTCTCTCTCTGTCTCTGTCTCTCTGTCTCTCTGTCTCTCTGTCTTTCTCTCTCTCTCTCTCCCTCTCTCTCTCTCTCTCACACACACACACACACACACACACATTCCTTTTGAGCTGGCACAGAATAAGAACTTTGAATGAGAATGGGATGAAGTCACCCATGAAATGGAAATGGATAGCAGAATGGATCAATAACAGTGTGTGTGTGTGTGTAGATAGATAGATATATAGACGTAGATAGATGGATGCATGGATAGATAGATAGATACATCTACCTATCCATCTATCTATATCTCTATATCGCCATACTATGGATAATTGTTTTTATCAGTTATTTCTCTGTAGGTGGATATCATCTTCCTTCATAGGTCCTTTGTAGTTGATTTGGATATCTACAATATTCAGAATAGCTTAGTCATTCACGAATATTCTTTGAATAATATTGATGTTACTATATACGACATTCTGTTGGTTCTGTTCATTTTACTCTTTATGTCATGCAAGTATTTCCATGGTTTTTTTTTTCAAAATCAGCCTGCTCATCATTTCTTATAGAATTCTATATAGAATTATAGAATTATAGAATAGTATTCTATCACAATGATATACTGCAACTTATTTTGCCATCACCTAACTTGATGGCATCCCCACAATTTCCAGTTCTTTGCCACCACAAAGAGAGCTTCTATAAATATTTAAGAATATATAAGTTCTTTTACTTTTTTCCTTGATCAGCTCAGGAAAGAGAACTAATAGTGGTATTAATGGGCTAGAGGGTAGATACACAGTTTTATAACTGAGCATAATTCCAGATTTCTCTCCAAAATGATTGAAGTAGTTCATAGTTACACCAACAGTATATTAGTGTACCACTCTTTCCACATCCCCTCCAGCATTTGTCATTTTTTCCTTCTATCATTTTAGCTGATCTGATAGGTGTGAAATGGTATCTCCAAGTTGTTTTAATTTGCATTTCTCTAATCAAAAGTGATTTAAAACATTTTATATAACTATATCCAATTTTCATTTCCTCATTGAAAATCTGTCTTTTCATATCTTTGACCATTTATCAATTGAGGTATGACTCTTTTTAAAAATAGATTTTGCAAAATTTTCTACATATTTGGGATGTGATACCTTTATTTGAGAAACTGTTTGTAAAATTTCCAAATTTTTTGCTTTCCTTCTAATTTTGTGATCTTGCATGTACAAATCCTTTTTAGTTTTATGTAATCAAAATCATCCATTTTATATCCCAATATTTTTTAATCTCTTGTTTATTTTTAAAAATTCATCACACGTGCATATTTGATAAATATATTCTAATTTTTTTTTTTGAAATTTACTTATGACATCTCCCTTTATGTCAACATTGTGCATCCATCTTGACCTTATCTTGGTACATGGTGTAAGATATTGGTCTATACCTAGTTTCTGCCAGACTGATTCCCAGTTTTCCCAACAATTTTTATTAAATGTATATTCTTATCTCAAAATTTTAAATCTTTACATTTTTCAAAAACAAGGTTCATATAATCATTTACTACTGTATATTATATGTCTACTCTGTTCCACCAATACATCTTTCTATTTCTTAACCAGTATCAATGTCTATAAGTGCTACCTTATAATATAGTTTAAGATATTGTACTGCTAGACATCTTTCCATTATGTTTTTCACATTAATTTCTTTTCTAGAGTTGACTTTTTGTTCTTCCAA
Organism: Phalanger gymnotis; assembly: GCA_028646595.1. NCBI lineage: Eukaryota > Metazoa > Chordata > Mammalia > Diprotodontia > Phalangeridae > Phalanger > Phalanger gymnotis. The sequence goes on along the minus strand of JAQQSZ010004067.1, from coordinate 7,796 downwards.
ATTAATTTTGTTATTTTTTTTATAGTTCAATACATTATTTTTCGTCATTTCATTTGGATGATATTGAATAAGTAGATTAGGTTAGGTAAAATTGTCATTTTTATTGTATCGATTCTACCTACCATAAACATTTCTGCAATTATTTAAATCTGATTTTATTTATACAAAAAGGTGTTTTATAACTATGTTCATATAGTTCCAGGTTTTGTCTTGACAGGTATATTCAGAGGTATTTTATGAGTTTATATTTATTTTAAATATGGTATCTTTTACTATCTCTTCTTACAGACTTTTGTTGCTGATATATAGAAATGCAGATGTGTTATGTGGTTTTATTTTATATTCTGCTGCTTTGTGAAAATTGTTTCAGCTATCTTTTTAGTTGAATCTCTAGGATTATCTAAGTATGTTATCATATTGTCTGTAAAAGAGAGATAGTTTTATTATCTTATTGCCCATTGTGATTCCTTTAATTTTTTTCTTCTATTATTGCTATTGCCAGCATTTCTAATACAATATTGAATAAAATTGTTGATAATAGACATCTCTGTTTCCCTCCTGATCTTATTGGGAAAGTTTCTAGATTATCCTCATTACAAATAACATTTGCTGATGGTTGTAGGTAGATGCTTCTTATTTTAAGGAAAAATCCATTTACATCTATGTTTTCAAGTATTTTATGTAGGAATGAGTGCAGTATTTTGTGAAAAGTTTTTTCCTGCATGTAGTCATTTTGTTACTTTTGTTATTGATATAATAAATTATGCTAATACTTATCTTCAAATTAAACATTCCATGCTTTCCTGGTATAAATTCCACTTGGTCACAATGTATAACACTTCTGATGTATTGTTGCATTCTCCTAGCTGGTATTTAATTTAGGATTTTTGCCTCCATGTTCAGCAGTGAAATTGTTCTATAATTTCCATTCTCTGTTTTTAGTCTTCAGGGTTTAGGCATCAGTGCTATATTTATTTCATGAAGGGAATTTGATAGGACTCTTGTTTTGGCCATTATTCCAAATAATTTATTTAATATTGGAATTATTGATCCTTAAATGTTTGATAGAATTCACTTGTAAATGCATCTGGTGCTAATGTTTTTTTTTTTCCCTTTGGAAATTCATTTATGGCTTGTTCAATTTCTTTTTTCTAGAATGTTTATTTAAGTATTCTATTTCCTCTTCTGTTAATCTAGGCAGTTTATACTTTTGCAAGTATTCTTCCATTTCACTTAAATTGTTAAATTTATTGCCCTATACTTTGACAAAATAACTCCAAATAATCTCTTTGATTTCATCTTCAGTGGTATATTGTCCTTTTTTATTTTTTATACTAACGATTTGATTTTCTTCTCTCTTTTTAAAATCATATTAATCAATGGTTTATTTATTGAATTTTTTCATAAAACCAACTCCTAGTTTTTATGTATTTAATGTTTCTTTACATTTAATTTTATTGATTTGGCCTTTAGTTTTTAGATTTCCAATTTGGTGTGTAGGTCGGTATTTTTAATTTGTTCTTTTTCTAGTTTTTTTTTTTAGTTGCATCCATTAATCTGCTTTCTCTCTCTGTTATTATTTAAGAATTTAGAGAGATAAATTTTCCTCCAAATAACTTTTTTTTGCTGCATCCCATAGGTTTTTTATGTTGTCTCATTATTATCACTCTAATAAAAATATTTTTCTATGACGTTTATTAACGCGCCTATTCTTTCAGATTAGTTATTTAGTCTCCAATTAATTTTTAATCTGTTTTTCCATGGTCCTTATTAAATATAATTTGATTTAATTATGATCTTAAAAGGATGCATTTAATATTTTATATTAACTATAAAAATTTTATGCCTTAATATATGGTCAGATTTCATGTAGGTGCTATCTACTACTGAGAAAAAAAGCCATATTCTTTTCTATTTTCATTCAGTTCTCTCCAGATATCTACCATCTGGCTTATCTAAGATTTTTTTTAATCTACTTGAATATTTTCTTATATTTTTTGGTTAAATTTATCTGGTTCTGAGAGGGGAAGTTTGAAGTTCCCCACTAGTATGGGTTTATTATCTATTTCTACATGTTATTCATTTAACTTCTTTAAAAAGTTGGATGGTATAGCATTCTGTACATATAAGTTTAGTATTGATTTTTTTTTTATTTTCTGTGGTACTTCCTATCAAAATGTAATTGCTATTTAGCTCTTTTAATTAAATCTAGTTTTGCTATAACTTTATCTGAGATTATGATTGCTACCTCTGTTTGCTTGTTTTTTGGCATTAGTTGAAGCATAATAAATTCTATTCCAGCCCCTTTTTACTCTATATTTATCTCTTATTTTTAAATGTTTCTTGTGAACAACATATTGTTGGATTCTAGTTTTTGATGCATTCTGCTATCCATTTCCATTTCATAGGTGACTTCATCCCATTCTCATTTAAAATTCAATTATTAATTATGTACCCTTCAGCCTATTTTTCTTAACTATTTATCCTACTCATCCTCTCTTTTTACTCTGTCCCTCCATAGATGTCTAATTTACTTCTAACCACTGCTTCTTTAATCCATATCCCTTCTAAATGTCCCTCCCTTATTCTCTCCTCTTGCCCTCTTATTCCTTAAACTACATACATTACTGAATCTGTACTTCATCCTTTCCCATTGCCTCTTATTTCTTATTCTGCACACCTTTCTAAGAATCCCTCTTTTATCCTGTCCCTTCATACTCCTACTTCTCTGTAAATTAAGAAGACTTTTTTTATACCCTTTTAGATGTATATTATTCCCACTTTAACCCAGTTTTGATGAGAATAAGGTTCTAGCACTACCAGCCCTCCATCTCTTCCTACCCTTCACTGTAACAGTTCTTCCATTCACATCTCAAGTCTTCAATTTTTAAATATTCAACTAGATTTGACATATGGGATAATTATTCATTTCAAAAAATGCTTAATTATAATAGTGACAGCTAACATGTACATACTTGTCTATTTGCAATGCAGTATCCTAAGTGCTTTACACTTCTTATCTCATTTAAGCCTCACAAGAAACCTGGGAAGCAGGTGCTATTATTATCCTCATTTTACAGATGAGGGAACTGAGGCAAACAGGAGTTAAGTTATTTACCCTGTATCACACAGCTAGCAAGTGTCCAAGGCTGGTTTTGAACTGATGTCTTCTTGATTTCATGACCAACGTATGGAATAGCATTCATTGCACTACCTAGCTGTTCTTGGGCTAATATACAACTTAATTAACATATATATATACACACATGTATATATACATATATGTGTATATACATATATATACATATACATATATTTATATATATTTAGAAACAGATGACCTGGATTCAAATGCTTGCCCTATTTTTCATTTTAGAAATATAATCTTTTAAGAGTCACATTTCTCTCCATGACTTAGTTTCTTTATTTCCAATCTCAGATTAGACATTCTCTGAGGTCCCTTACAGCTCCAAATCTCTTATCCTGTGGATAAAATTGTCCATATTCATTACCTGTGTGGTCCTTAGATGCTGTTTAGAATTTATTATGATAAGGTTGTTTGCCTGTCATTACCAGTGGGATGGTAGGCATGTTATGTTATATCCCTAGGTCCATTTCATCAACTGTAAAATTAAGGGCTGAAATATCTGATCTTTAAGGTTCCTGTAAGCTCAAAATCTCTTGTTCTATGCCTTTTTAATCACTCCCACCCTATCTCCCTACTATGAGTACATCTTAGTTTCCCATACAATTTTGCATTCCCAGCACAAACCAGATTGGCATCTTTAGTATTGGTTTTCCTGAAATCAGTAGATATTCATTTCCTGGAAACACAATTTCTAATCTTGCCCATATACTGCAATATTTTGCAGTTTCCCCTGTATTTCCTGCAAGTTGCCTTCAATTCTCTGAACTACTTCATAAATATCTGCTTTATTCATTGTAAAATGTAGCCTCGAGTTCTGATAAAGTCTTTAAGCAAGTTGCTAATAAGAACTCAGTCTGTCCTTAGAATGGCATGGTTCTCTTAGCTGTCCTTTAGAAGGAATCACATTATCACATGTTTTTCTCCCTTTGAAATGTCCTTGCTACTGATCCTGAAATACATATTGAGGAAGTTGTAATAATTTGCTTTAGAGAGACTTCAGCTTGCCTGGATAAGGAAAGATCATTGGCCATGCTAGTCACTTAATGATTTCAATGTGATTATCAATTTTACTTCACCAAAATCCTCGTCCATGGCCTCATTGGACTCAAAGATGAACTTGGGTTTGGAAAGACTATTAAATAGTAATTCAAGCCTTGAGCAAGCCCTATCCACCAAGCTAGAAAACTTCAGGTATGTGTTGGGACATGAAATATGGAGTTATCTACTCCATTATCTCATAATCTTCCTCCTCCTCCTCCCTACCCCCAGGTCACACGGCTAGCAAGTGTCAAGTGTCTGAGTCCAGATTTGAACTCAGGTTCTCCTGACTCCGGGACCAGTGTTCTATCCACTGTGTCACTTAGCTGCCTCCTATATGAATTCTTTATTGGATATCCTATGAGACTCAGTTGTTTCATTTTTTCAATTTCTCTGGCCATTATCTAAATGGCATTACTTAAGGTTTAATATTAAACATTTGGGTTTAAAATATCATCTGTATAAAGATATATTATGTATCAGTTAATGTGAAATATACTTGGCCTTTTTAATGAAGGGCCTTATCAATAGGAGGCAAGAGTGAGGAAGAGCAACTCAAAAAGTTAATGAAATCTTGGGTTATCTTTATGAAGAACTGGAGACATGAGTATCTGACTCTCTTTGGCCTTAGATAAACCGCTTAGATAAATCTGTAGCAATATGTTCCATAATGAGTTTAAGAAGGGCATGGGTTAATGATATCAAATATCGTTTTTAATTATAATTCTATGATACTATGACAAACTGGGTTCCTGCCAAATACTCTTTTTGGGTAGCACATTCTTTTTGAAGGCAACACATTCTCCCAATAATGCAGACCTACAGTCTTAGTGTTATACTTGACTCCTCACACACTCCATGTTTCCAATAGGTTGCTAAATCTTATTCTTTTCCTATCTTTATAACATATCTGACATCACTTTCAACATTTAGGTTACTGAACTCTTCTGGTTTCCCCTGTGTCGCTGGATGAGGAAGCTCTCTTCCTTTTTCTAGCACATAGGGCCAACCTTAATGTTGAAGACACCTCTTTTCATATTTTCCAAAGATTCCTTCCCTCAGATTTAGTGTGGTTTCATGGCTCACTTAGAAGGTCTGTCACTCACTTTCTTCAGATCTATGTCTTTTTCCCCTGAATGGTCTATATGTTACTTTTGAATAATTATCTCTGTCCTACTTAGTTGGCTTGAGACCAATATACTGGGCGATGCATTAGCTAGCTTTAATCATCTTGGTTTTCCCCTCTATTACTATTGTGAGCAACCTTCATTTCCAGATGTCAGGGGATCAACAAATTGATTATATAATCACTTGGGCCCAACAATCCTATGTCCTGCCCCACACAGAGTATTCAAATCTTGATTCCTGGTGAGAATCCTACCAAACTCCCCTTTTCAGTCTATTGATGGATTTTAGCTCACTGACACTAGTAAAACAAATGTTTGAGAAGAATGGGCAAGATGTTTCTTTTTTTAAAGCTTCTTTTAAAAAAATTTTTTAACTTGACAAACAACAAACATGGACATTTCAGACATATGAGGAACACCAAAAAGAGTAGCTTCTTTCACTGGCCCAGTTACTAATACCATAGTTCTCTCTAGTTGCTAAGATGAGAGGTGGAACACAGTATATGAGAAACAGAGAGAAGGCCTATTTGACTTGACCCAAACAACATAACAAGGGCCTGAACTAAGGTGGTCACCATGTCACCAGTGAGAAAAAGGTGAATTCATAATGTGGAAAAGTAGAAATTACAAGAAATAAGAATGTATGGGGTGAGGGAGAGGGAGGAGTCAAGAATAATACAAAGGATATAAATGTGGGAGACTGGGAGATGGTCATACCTTTAGTAGAGATAGGTAAGTTTGAAGGTTGGGAAGGAATTTTTTAGAAAAGTGGAGGAGGAGATAATGAGCTCTGTTTTGGAAAAGTTGAGTAGATGGTGTCCCAGGAACATTCAGTTTAAAAAGGTCAATAAAGCGTATGCTATGTGAATGTTTTTCTGCTAGTACTACTAGTACTAGTACTACTACTATTACTCCTCCTCCTCCTCCTCCCCCTTTTTCTCCTCCTCTTACTACTACTACCTGTCTAAAGGCCTAGAAATGTGAAAACCTCAGAAGCCATATTCTTTATCCTCTCAATGAAACATATGAATCTATGGGAGCTAAGAGAGTTGACAGTGCTCACTCTATTGGGCATTTTTCCAGTCTACACTGTTTAGGGCAGAAAATAGATGGTCAACATTCATAGCCTTTAAAGAGTCTTTTGGTAAAAGGAGTACTATGTGGTAGATAGAATGCTTGACTTTGAGTGAACAAGACTTGTGGTAAAACTCCACCTCTGACATTACTAGCTATGCAAATTTGGATAGTCATTTAACCTCTCTCAGCCTCAGTTTTCTCATCTATAAGATGGAGATAATAATAATACCTACCTTTCATCATTTTGTGAGGAATATCTGAGGTAATACATGTAAAGTACTTCACCAATATTAAAAATTTATAATAGCTATTACTATTATTAATTTTTATGCCATCATATGAATGTATGGAAAAGATTGAGGCACCCTAAAGTCATTAAGAGGATGTGAGGCTTGGTATCAGGAAAACATGAGGTTCCACTTCTGGCTCACATATTTTTCAGCTGTTTGACTCTAGACAAGTCACTTAATTTCTATTTCAGTTATCTCATCTGAAAAAAATTGAGGCAGTTGGACTCAAAGGCTTCCAGCTCTATATATCTATAATATAGTGACATCTCATCATTTTTTCCTTTCCATACAGACCAGTTAGAATAGATGTTCTTTGACATCAGGAATAGTACCATTTTTGTCTTTATATCCTTAGTACTAAACATGGTAGCATGCTCATTTTAGGAATTTTAAGTAATTTTTTGTTGGGTTGATTTGAATTTGTTTATTTCGGTTCATAGAACTTGGATCTAGAGGGAATCTGGCAGGCCCAGTTCTATGATTTTGTACTTGAGGAAACTGACAGTCCAGATGTGAAGGAACTTGTTCGTGTTTACAAAGTGGCAAAGTGGCAACATCCAGATTTGAACCCATATCCTTTGACTTCAGTGCCAATGTTCTTTCCACTGAACTACCCTGCATTATTATTTCTCCTTAGGAGAAATACCTTCTAAACTGAAGCTTGTAATTACTGAAAATAATCATTTTGAGGTTTTATATCCCTGGTGCCTGGCACAGTGCCTTGAGTATGGTAGGTTCTTAAGACATATTTGCTGAATTAAATTGAACACAGGAATCAATCAATAAGGCAAGTGGACTCATTGAAAATCTGTTAACATATTAGTACACTGAGGCGTTGGACACTTCTTGTTCTGGGTGGCATCATAATAGAAAACCACCTGAAAGATGATATTATGTCCTTTAAATGCACTTGCTCTGAGGCTAAAGGAGCAGTCTCACCTTCTGGCTAAAAACTTGACAAATATTCTCAGTGTACTGGGCTATGAGGAGTGTAGGGGAAAGATAATATTTCATCCAACTTCATTGTGTTGTTGCCCAAGTGGTTGTAGTAATGGTTGGTTTCATTTCCCTAACTGATCTGTAAAAACAAACGAACAAACAAACAAACAAACAAAC
>JAQQSZ010004066.1:0-14268 GCA_028646595.1 Phalanger gymnotis | reverse complement strand
TATGTTTTGGTCTTCTTTGTCACCAAAGAAAGATTCCAAAGTCTGAGTCTGAATCTGAGTCTGTTTTCACTGCTTGCCCATGTTCCCAGCCAAATACTTGACCTTTGAGTGTTTCACTGGGGTATGACTTCTTGTAGAGTAGAGAGTACTTTGTTCCAAGCTTGAGGGGATGTGCTGTTGTTTTCATAGCTATTTCTACACAGCCAGCTCTGCCATACCAGTGCTCCTCCTCCCCCAAGAACTGCCAATCCAGACCTGACTCAGATCTTAAGCAGGCTCTGCACTCCTGCTTTGAGACACCATTTAATTCCTCCCACCAGGTGCGCCTAGGGCTGGAAGCAACTGCAGCTGTAGTTCTGTAGCTGCACCACGTCCACTGCCCCCAGGGCAGTGGCCAAACCCACCAACTCTTTTCACTCTGTTCCCTGCAGCTTTTCCCACTTACCTTCTCTTTTGTCTTTGGTGTTTTTGGTTTGAGAAGTCTGGTAACTGCCACAGCTCACTGATTCAGGGTGCTATAGCCTATTCCACCCAGCTTCCAGTCTGGTTGTTCCAGGATCAGCCCACGCTGGGCTCTGTTCTGCTCTGTTCTCAGCTCCATGGGCAACAGACCTTACCCAGCGACCATCCAGGCTGTCCTGGGCTGGAGCCCTGCTTCCCTCTGCTATTTCGTGGGTTCTGCAGTTCTAGAATTTGTTCAGAGCCATTTTTTTTGGTGTTTGGAGGGTCCTGGGGGAGAGCCCTAGGCAAGTCTCTGCTTTCCAGCCACCATCTTCAGCACAGTGCTTTTAACATAGTAGGTTTCTAATTCATGCTTGTTGAATTAAATTGAATTATCAAATAAAATGCAGTCACAAACTTTCTTTTTTGAAGGAACAATCACATTTATAATTCTTTTCTGTTTTATTTTGTTGGTTTGTTTGTTTATGGAAATTACTTTTCCCTATCCCTTCTAGGCTGGAATTGCAGAAGCTGGTCATTCACAAGTCAGATCCCTCTACTGATATAAGTATATTCTCTGACTTTCTCAGTTTCCAATCTGGGCTGGTTCACACCTGTTTAGGCAGCCTGGTTAGCCAACGAATGTGGGAGCCACAGAGGCTTGGCATATTGGTGATAGTTGGAACAACCAATCAACTTTAGCCCCACTGTATATCAAAACTTCAAAGTCAATCAGCCTCCTTGGTAACATGTATTATAGACATAAATTACCACACCAATTCTATTTCCTTCTAATTCATTTTGAAACAAAATGATACTTAGAATACTTAATACAAATACTACAATTTGGAATCACTTGGTTAACAGGCATTTGATAAATGCTTAATATTTGTCAGGCACTGGGGATACGAAAAGAAGCATGGTTAAGGATTAGAGGATTCTGTTTAATGAAGCTTTATTTTTAAGAAAGTGCCAACTATATATGCTATAAATTACTAATTTTAAGTGCATGAAATGGATTATGAATAAATGAAATGTTTTCATTATTAAAAGCCATTTTATATGCATTCTTCTTGAACAAAATAATAGATAGCTATTTCAGAATGATATAGTAATAATAAATATACATTGCTCTCCTTCAGGCATAGTCAAAGCAAACTGGGGAATTACATGCTGTCCCTTTCCCACAACATTCTGCTTCCCACCTTTTCGTCTTTCCCCAGTTTTATCTTCTGTGACAAGATTATGCTTACTCTTTGTGTCTTCCTTTTAGACTATCTAATTTCTTTCAAAACTTAGCTTAAGCACCATCTCATAAGTGGTATATAGTTTATGTATATGTATATAAATGTATATTATGTATATAGTATATAGTTATATGTGTCTGTCCTGTTTCCTCTGATAAAAGTAAGTTTCCTGAGGGGAGAGACTGTTTTGTTTTTATCTTTTCACCCTTTGTAGCCAGCAAATGTCTGCATATAGTAGATGCTTAGTAATTATTCATTGATTGACATGGTTGTCAGTCATGGATGGGGAAGCATGATTGCATGTGTTATTTTTCCTTGAACTATGTCTAGAGGTGCACTAAGAGACTTATGCCCCATTATCTTCTTTAGTGAAAACTATAGAGCTGAGTTCAAAGAAAAGACTAAGCATTATTTTCATTGGTGTGAGGAAATCCATATAATGAAATTTTTTCTAAGAATACAGACTGGCCACCCCTCTATAGCATGTAAAATTACCTTAGGGACATTGAGAGTTTAAATGACCTGACCAAGGTCACACAGACAGAATGTATCAGGGGCCAGACTTGAATCTTTAAGTTTTTCTGATCCTAGGGCTAACATTTTTTCTAGTACAACATATTTCTCTCATCAAAAAGTTGCCAAGAATATAAACTACCTGGGTCTCTTGACCAGAATTAAAGGAGATCTTCTCAATACAAAAGTGCCACTAAATATCATGGGAAGTCCCACAATATGTTTTGTGCCTACATTCCCATTACCACACATTCAGGAAAAAAGAGGTCAACTCCATGAAAAGGAAGGAAAGAATACCAAGGTAGAGATCCAGAATTTAAAGAGGGCCTAACTATAAAGCCCTCTTGGTAGTCATTAAGATCTGAAACTCATGGTTGCTTTGTCATTTTTCCACACAGGACTTACACCACGTATACGTATGATCAGTTGTCTGGATACTCAATCACTAGGAATTTACTGGTCAACATACTTGGCCTAAGCTTTTGGCGACTTTCATCCCCAGCTTCCTGCACAGCATCTAAAAAGAGAGTGTAAATTGGGAGGGCAATGTAGCTTCCTCCTTCATGCTAGTATTAGGGGGATAGATGAGGCATTTACTTCATTCCCACTGCTTCTTTCCCATGGTCATCATTATCCTCACACCACATCACAGGATTTTCTATTGTCCTACAGGGCAGATGCTTTGGATCATTCCCTTCAGTGTCTCATCACCATGGTGTGCCTTTCCACCTTCATGATGATGAGGGTTGCCCAAATCCCTCTCCTGGTTCGACTTTATCCATAGCAGAACTGTTCTTTACACTGGTATCTCCATTCTAACTCTAAATACTTTGTGAAAATGACCTAGATACTGATCTGGTTTTGTTAATTCCTTCATTCCTTCATTCCTCTTTCCATAAGTCTTAAGTCAATGGAATAAACCCTGCCTCAGAAAAGGATCAACCCTTTCCCCATCTCCAGCCAGTAATTCTATGTCAAATAAATACCCCTTACTCTAAGATTAAGTAATTTCTGTATAACTCAACACCAGCCCTCATAAAATCCTGAAAAAATCTGTAGGATAGAAGGAACAATTCTTTAATCAAGACCACATCTCTGCTCATGAAGACAGGTTCCTTAGGAAATTCTGGAATTCTTTGAGCTTTAGCTGTACCTGCTGTAGCTATACTTCAGCCCCTAGCTCCCATGTCAGAAAAGACCGTCTCTTGGATTGTGAAATTATTGGGGAATAGAACATAGTGTGTGGGAACAGCAAAATCTATCTTCTTTAAATACTAATTGTGGATTTTTATTTTACTTGTCTATGTATATTTTTTTTACCACAAATTTGTTTTGTTTTCTTTTTTTCTCAATTGGATGTGGAATAGGAGTGAAGAATAAATAGATAAGCTAATTTTTTTTTTGTAAAAAATAGAGAGTACTTTTATTTTGTTACAAGAGCTCCATTATGAAGTAGGATAATCTGTGTTTGTAACATAAAAACAGAGCATCAATAAAACCTTTTTTAAAAATTCTAATTATAGATTATGAAGAAAAGATTTATATGGACAAATGAAGGGTTCTCATGTTTTAGAAGTGAGCTTAGATGAGGTGGCAGAGTTCCCTGTACACATACTCTGTGTCCTGCTATCCAACAGCCTCAATTCCTAGTTGAGGATATATTTCTTTAGTTACCCCTAAACACAGTCCTGTATATCTACCAAATGATACCCCTTAGCTCCTAGAAGACCCTTCTAGCAAGCTTGAAGGGGACTGATGTCCAATTTTTAGGCAGGTTTATATGCCAGCTATCCAATTTCAGAATAAAGTATTCACTTGTCTGGCAAATGAGCATCAAGTCTCCAACTTCAAAATGTAATTTTTCTATATACTATGTATATCTCTTAAAAAAAACACTTTATGAGAAAATAAATTGAAGAACAAGAAATAAGTACTAAGAATTTACTTAGAAGCCAGATCATTTACAAATACTGCTTACCTTCTATTTTATAATTTTATTGCAATTTCATTAAAATATGTTGGACTATGATCAAGCAGCCATATCTTATAAACAACGAATCACTAAAATACATTTTTAATATAATAACCTAACAAATCAATTCTTTACAAGTTGTAGCAGAGCAGTGCCAAGAACTGTTTTGTAATTTTCATTCAAGATGTTTTATTAAGCTTCTAATATTTGTAGGGCGTTATAAAATGTTCTAGGGTTACTCTGACAACATTAATCTTCACTCTTATGTAAAGAGTGTCCTTAAAGTCTTAGAGCTGTTTATTCTACTGAAGCTTAAAATTGCACTCAAAAGTTTAGGACTCCCCGTATGTGGATCTTTTTTTCCTACCAATGTAAACTGCATTATATCCACATTTTCTCACCCTAAAAAAATGGTACCTTTTTCCTTCTGTAAATCCTCCTTAAAAAATTCAGTCAGCATCCTGGAGGCATGCATCTAGAACTTTTTTTTTTTTAATATTTCTTATCAGGGAAGCACGTGGGCCAGTCTTTTGTCCACAATTCCTTGATCTTGCTTCATTTCTCATGTCCTTCCTTTTTAGGTCATTCTTGCCTTAGACAATGTCTTTAGTGCAGTTTCTGGCATCCAAATACCTGTCTGGAGTGCCCCAGAGCCTACTTACATGCACTCACTGCCTGCTTCACCACCACTTTTTAGGCTGACTTGTAACTTTCATCTTTCAAAAAACGTGATATTCCATGATTTAGAGTCAAGAAGCATCACTAGAAGACTATGGGTCTTAAAAATTTGGTCTTCTGTGGCCACAAAGACATTCAACCAGCGGAGCTCTCGGCGGCCGACCGGGGACCGGCAGAGCATGGCGGCGGAGGCCTCCGGAACAGGGTCTTGCAGGTTCGATGCGTGCCTCGTGCTGCTGCTCCTGGCGCTCCAGCAGCTAGAAGGAAAGCGGGGGGGGGGGGGGGGGGGGGGGGGGGGGGGGGGGGGGGGGGGGGGGGGGGGGGGGGGCACTGAACGCCCAAGTGGAGGAGGGCTGGTTATCCCTCTCCAAGACTCTCTATACCAAGGCTGTCAGCCCTCTTCAGTGTGGGTCCTCTATAGCTCCCCTCTTCCAGGTCTGCACCAGTGAGCCCGAGCTTGGTCAGCAAGAGTTCCAGGTGATTTTCACTAGACCTGGGGCCCAGGAGGACTTGACACCCAAGATGTGACTGATTATGGGGAGCCAGAGTCTGAGTCTTTGCCGCCTCCAGTGCTTCGGAGGCGGGCACAGCCTCGGGGTTCTCCTTTGCAGCCCTTCCTACCAACACCTGCCACCGCGGAATCTTCCGAGCGGGATTCCCTGACCTGGTTTGGGATCTTGGTGCCCCAGAGTCTGCCGCAGGACCAGGTAAGTTCCTGGGCGGCTGTGCCGATGGCTGGGTAGATAGCAGGGCTCCAGAGCCAAAATGAGTAGGGAAGAGCCCAGATTCAAGCCCTACAACGGGAGAAAGAGAAACCGCTTCATCAGCTGAAGGTGGTTTGAACACATTCTCGAAAACTGGGAGTACAAATCAATGATTTAGTCTTTTGTTTAATGCCTCTCCACCCAGTGCCTTTCTGGCCTCTGCCATCAAGTCCTTCCTAGACCGTGGCTGTTTTATCTTGGCCGCCCCCTACCTCCTTTGGAAGTTGCCTAGGCTACGACGCCCAGTTACCTCTTCCTGATGTTTAAATCTATGCAAAAAAAAAAAAAAGGCCGGAAGGGGCGGGGGGTGGGGTGTGGATAACTATTGTTAAACAGAACCAGACAAAATCGCAAGGTGGGTGGAAGTGGCAATAGGTGCAAGACCTTAAGAGAAATGATAACGAAAGGAGGGGGTAAAGTACGCCCCACACAAGGAAACAGTGCTTCTAAAAGCCATGGAAACCACTTGTAAGTAACATGAACAATGGATCGCTAGAACACGACCCCTGTTGGAAACAGACACATTCCAGTGTTTGTTAAGCCACAAAACACAAAGTTGGGGAGGAGGGAGAAGAACCCTCAGCTTCTACAAAAAGTGTAGGGAGAACTAGAAAACCCTGGCAGCAATTGGGCTCAGACCAGTGGGGTTTGCATCTTCAAAGCCCCAAGTGAGTTTATGACCTAAATAACAAAAGATCCCCTCCTTTGGGGGCACAAACCAGCTGAATGGGCCTTTTGAGATTCCCACCTGAGAGGATTTTTAAGTAAAATATAGTACTAAAGAAAGAAAAGTCCAAAGTTCTCCCTTGCCTTCTCCCAGTTAAAAACCCCTTCACTCTTATCTCTGCCCTTCTCTGGGTTTGATTCTCTTGGCTTCTGGCCCAGACAGCCATTTTCAGCCTCATCTCAAGAATTTATCCAAACCAGCTGAGGTCCTCAAGCACTTGACTTGGGGCTGGCTGAGACTCTCAGCCTTCTGTGCCCTGTAGTGGCCTAGGCCTGAGGACTCCAGGGCAACCTGGAGATGCTCCTCAACTAGTCACTGTTTGAATAAATATGGACAGAAACAGGGTGTTGAAGGTTGTGAGGCTTGAAGAAGTGAATTTAAACTCTGGTCTAAAGGGACTTCTCCAGGAGACAAATGAATTCATTGAACAAACACTTAGCTTGGCTACCATTAACTTTGGGTCTGAGGATACTGAGTGTCAACCATTACTGAGTTTGTTCTAAGAAAGCCAAACAAAGAAACAAAAAGAAATACATTCAACCATTTAAGTTGTTATATGATGTCTCAGATGGAACTCACCACCTCTTCCCTTCAATTCACAGAATTTGAGGTTTCCCTTATTTCAGATTCTGAGTCACAAGGGGTGGATCAAGAGACCCCTGATTACAAAACACTGGGTGGCTCACACCCTTACTGGATCCTCCAACCTTATAAAGGCCCTGAAGTTGATCAAAGTTTATTCACAGCTGGTAAAAGAAGTGTTTACTCTAAATTACCTCTTCAAGAGGTATGAAGTTTCTCCATCATACTTCATGGAATTATAGGGCTATTTAGCATGGATTGACTGAAGGGTCAGTCTTGCACCTGATGACCTTTAAAAAAAAAGATTACCAAGTGCAACTTTGAGAATCTGAGATTCTCTGGAAGTGGAGAAGAGAGCCTACTATAGAGGAACAGAGCGCTAAGCCTTTTCTCTTGCACCTTTTCCATAATGTAATGATGGGGAGAAGAAAGGTCGTGTTTCTCCTTTCCCTTCAGGTTGATAATAGAATCTTGTAGTTGGGCAACTTGCCCAATAGAATAGTAGAGAACAAACCTAATGGGTCCAGTTACAGAGCTAAATTGAACTATACAGAGGAGCAGCCAAGAAAAAGACAGTGCTTCCAGAAGTGAGAGAATCAAAATACCACAAGATTGAAAAAACAATAAAATAGGCCCCTGCAATATGGAGGTGTGAGTTGCCTTGGCTAATTTCTGTTCTACGTTCCGCTCTGCTGGTCTCTTCTCCATGTGTGTCTACTCTTTCCAGTGATGTTTCATGGGCAAATGGGCATTAGGTTAGCTACTGCTGTTTACTCCATACCATTTTAGTAAATACCTTTGTTTTGAGCTGATTGTGCCGACTGAATGACAATTAAGAGTATATGCACTGGGAGAGGGGCAGGGCGACATATTATAAGGAGTACCATGAACATGAGGTAATCATACGCTAGGGGACCGAAAACATGAGTGAGAATTGATGGCGTAGCCTTAAACAGGGACTATATTTGGAAGAAATAAAATACCTGTTCAACTTATTTTTAGAAATCAGAAAAGAGAATTTACCTGGAGGTATTCACTGGAATCAAAAGACAATGGAGATCAGTTGAATTCATAGTTCATGCAGGAGAGAGACCATGGATATAACACAAACAGAAATGTGATCACAGCCCAGCATTCCCCTAAAAAAGAAGTGAAAAACACTTTCAATGGCTATGAAAAAAATAGAGCATGTAGTGGGAAGCACTAGTCAGAATCACACAGTGCTAGAAATCAAGTACATAAAATTAAAAAGGTGGGAAATATGACATTCTGAAAAAGAAATGAAAATTGCTTGTATCCAAGAATAATATCTTGCAAAGTTGAGCATGATTCAACAGTACATATGCTTTTTTAGAGAAATGATAGTTTCTGAGCATTCCTATCTCAATGACCAGATGTGGGCAGGCAAAGTTATCAAAAGCTGAATGCAACAGATAAAAACCAATCTGAACATTACAAAAATGCTAAGTGATTGATCAAGTGCTTAAATTATGTTAACTCTAAAGGTCAATGAGGGAATAAAGAAAGATTATTTAACAGACTGGGTTTACAATTTAATGAAAAAAATTTAAAAACCCCAAAATAGTATAGGAAAGGGGAAGAGAAACTCACTAATCCTTGTGATTGTGGGATCACAGGGAAAGATGGTGAAAACACAAAGGTAGCAGGGGGAGAATGTCTTAAGTATCGCTTCTATCTTGGCCAGATCAGTCATTTATATATTAAGAAAAAGGATCATTACAACAATAGAATTAAGAAAGTAGACTTAAGCTAAGAAAGGGAAGCATAAGAGGGAAAAGTTGTTTAAAAGAGAGAATAGAGAGGAATATCTCAAATATAAATTCTCCCATTATTAAGGGTTTATTAGGAAAGGAAACAGAAACAAAAAAGGCCCAGCAATTTGGCTCTGAGCTGAGAAAAGGAGAGAGGAATGGGGATTGCTCCTTGAAATATAGTTACCTAGTATAAATCTTATTGTTTGTTTTTTGCTTATTTCTCATAAAAGAAGTTGGAAAGGGAAATATAACAGGACTTGAAGGTGGAGAAAAACAAACAGCTATCATAATCATGAATAAGAATTAGCTGAACTTAGCCTCCAAACCTCACTGAAAATGTGAAGATTCATATAGAGTTAAAAAGGTTTTAAGTAGAATTTCTTTTGCCTTTGTTGCATCTTCCCAAATAGCTATGACAATTATGATCTCAGGCAAGACATCAGTAAAAATAAATGTGGTTTTAGGAACAAATTAGGAAATCGCATTATGTTTAAAGTCACCACAGATGTTGAATGCATATCAATATTAACTGTATATGTATTGAATCAAATGAAATAAAGTATATAAAATACCCAGAAAACATTAAATCTCATACAAATGGAAATTATTATAATTCCACCTACAAACTCAAATACAAAGTTACCAGATAACAGAAAATCTATATAGTAAGAGAGTAATCATAGGTGACTTCAATATGGCTTTCCTAGACTTAGCATTATCTAACAAAAGGATAAGCAAGGAAGAAAATAAGGCTCCAAAAAGAATATTACACAAATTAAATATGACAGAACTTTAGAGATTACTGAATACAAATCTTAAGGAACATATCTATTTTTGCAACATCACACAGTACCTGAATAAAAATTGAACTTTTGCTAGGTCATAAAAAATGCTGAAAGACATAAATATTAAAGACACTTCATTAGGTCTTTGTGTAATAAAATTGCAATCAATAAAGGCTATGTGAACTCAGAAACAATTAGTGGCAACACAATGGTATTCTAAAAAATGAGCAGGAAAAAGAACAAATCATAGAAACGTTATGTAATTATATTAAAGAAAAATATAGAAAAATCATGCAAATAAAATATGTTTGTAGGGTAAAATTCCTATCTGCACATTTTTAACAAATAAAGGGAAATGGAAGATGAATTGAATATTCAAGTATAAATAATTGGAACATCAAGGTGTCAATGTTGTGAAAATAAGTACAAGAATAAAAGTTCTGTAAATAAAAAATAAAATTGATAACATTTAAAATTATTTAAACTGTTTTATAAATGTAAGCTCTATTTTTAAAAGACCAATTAAGTCAGTAGTGGCCAACTGGATTTTTAAAAGGTAAAGAAAAACAATGGAAAGTAGAAAAATGGGGAGAGAAAATTCATGACATATGGAGGAGAAAATTTAAAGATAATCAGAATTCACTAGAATAAGAAGAATTATGGTGAGTTGGGGCAGCTAGGTGGAGCAGTGCATAGAGCACCAGCCCTGGAGTCAGGAGAACTTGAGTTCAAATTCGGCCTCAGACACTTACTAGCGGTGTGACCTTGGGCAAGTCACTTAACCCTAATTACCCTGCAAAAAAAGAAAAAAAGAATTAAAAAAAAACCAAGAATGTAAAAAAAATTAAAAAAAAGAATTATGGTGAGTTATATTTGCATAGCACTTCCAGGCTTAAAATTTGCTTTATGTAGGATCATAACATCATAGTATCAGAGGTTTTACGATAGAAGGAGTCCTAGGGGGCATCCAGTCCAACTCCCTTCTTTTGCAAATGAAACTGAGGCACATACATGTCATAAGTGACTTACAGTGAATGTTAGGCAGGATTTGAACAAGGACATCCTGATTCAAAGTCCAGTGCTTCATATTTGAGAAGTTAGGTGAAATGAAAACACAGTTACAAAAAACCCCAAGATTTGCAAAACATAAAAATCAGGAATATAAATAAACCAATATCAGAAAGACAAAAATTGATTGAGGCATAAATTATCTCCCATAGTAGAGGAGAAGGGAAATTTTTTGATTCAGATGGATCCATGTAAAAACGATAAGCATGTATGACATATTAACAGTTTTTAAAAGTAGAGAAAAAAGGGACTTTATCATATTCCTTCCATGAAACAGAAGATTCTGGTACCTAAGCAAAGAGAGAAAATGGAAAGAACACTCTACACTAACACAACTAATGAATGTTGACACAAAAATATTAAGTAAAATAATAGCAAAGAGGAAACAGTAAATTTGAAAAGTGTTTATTAAGTGTTATGTGTCTGACATTCATTGCTCTAAGGACTAGGGATATGAATAAAGGCAAATAAAACAAAATACCACTCTCTCTGTCCTTGAGATGTACATGTTCTAATGAGGGAGACAATAAAATAACTAAATAACTATGTACATGGAAAATATACACAGAATAGATGGAAGTTAATTTTTAATGGGAAGTCATTTGTATCTGGAGGGACCTGAACAGGATTCCTACAGAAAGGAAGGTATGATCTGGGCCTTGAAGGAATCCAGGAAAGTGAGGCGGTAGTTAAAGAGCAAAACATTTCTGGCATTGGGGACAGTGACTAATAAGCCAAGAGGATGGGAAATGAGGGTTGTTTTTGAGTAACTACTAGTAGCCCAGTATTATTGGATCATGGAATGTGCAGAAGGGAGTGAGGTTAAAAGACAATGGAAGGGAAGAAATAGATAATATTATGGAGAGCTTTAAATGCCAACCAGAGAACTTTGGCTGCTTACTGGTGGATGGATTGAAGAGAGATTTGAGGCAAGAAAACCAGTTATAAATATATTAGAATAGTCCTGATGAGAGGCAATGAGGGCATGAAATAGGGTTTTTGCTGTATGAATGGAAGGGGACATATGCAAGAGATGTTGTCAAGGTAGAAACAACAATATTTGGAGTATTTGGCAGAAGTTGGCTATGTGGAGCGAGGAGTCAAAGATGAATATGATGTTTGGGGACCGAGTGTGAGGATAATGGTGCTCCCCACATTAATAAGGATGTACAGAGTTGAGGAGAGTTTGGGGAGAGGAAGATGAGTTTTCTTTTCCGTATGTTAAATTTGAGATGCCTTTGGGACAACTGATTTGAAATGTTCAAGAGATAGAAGTGGAGTTCAAGAGAGAGGCTAGGGTGTGATATCAATATGTGGTAGTCATCAGCATGGAGAAGATAATTAAACCCAAGGAATCTGATGAGATCACCAAATGAGACTGTCAAATAGAGTTCTTTACTGTTTTGTGTCTTGGACATATTGGGCAATCTGAAGAAGTCTATACACCCTTTCTTAGAGTAGGGTTTTTAAATGCATAAAACAAAATATGTAAGATTACAAACAAAACCAATTATATTGAAATAAAATCATCAAAATTTTTGAAAACTTTGTAGGTTAAGAGCGTCTGTATAGAGCAAGAACAGAAAGGTGACCAGGACAAAAGGTTATGGGACACCCGTGGTTAGTTGGTGTGACTTGAAGAACTGGCAAAGGAGCATGAGGAGCTATTGGGTAGAAAGGAACAGAAACAGATTAATTTCAAGAAAACCTGGAGAAGAAAGAGTATGTAGGAAGATAGGGTGAACTACAGTGGTAAATTCTACTCAAGTAGTATTAGGAGTGGGAAAAGGCCTTTAGATATGGTAATAAAGAGATCATTTGATACTATAGAGAACAGCAGTTTCAGTTGAATGTTGAAATGAGAAAAAAAACTGCAAAGGTTTTAGAAGAGAGTGAAAAGAGAGGAAGTTGAGGCACCTATGGTCAACCATTTTTGTTTGTTTTTTGGTAATGAAAAGGAAGATAAATATAGGACAATAGCTTATGGGTATGGGAAGATTAAGTAAGCTGTTTTGTTTGGTTTGGTTTTTCATAGGTAACACATCAATATGTTTGAAAACAGAAAAGAGGCAGCCAGTAGATAGGAAGAGACTGAAGATAAGATAGAAAATGAGGATGATCATGTGGTTAATTTCTGGAAACATCAGGAGGGGATGAAATCAAAGGAAAATTTAGGGAAATTTGCCTTGGTATCAATTGATTTGGAAATGGTCACAACTATTATGTTAAATTTTTATTGGGAATGCACTGATGGTTGAACATTAGGAAAGCTATATAAAGCTGCATGTCAATAAACTCACTAAAAATCTTTAGCAAAACATAGCACACATCTTATGTAAAAAAAAACACTAAAAATCATAGGAATAAAAGGGCCATTCCTTTATGTGAGGGGTTCTTAAACCTACGTTCCATAGAACCACATGAACTGGAATTAGAAAAAAATACATCTTTATTTTTAGTAACCTCTGACCGAAATTTAGCTTTTTTTATCAATTATGAATTAGGAAAAAAACATAATTCTAAGAAAAAGTTCACAGGTTTCACCAGATTGCCAAAACCTTCCATGACACATACACAAAAATTAAAAACCTCTGCTTTATGTAATCAAAATTATCTATCAAAAAACAAGAAATAGCATTATTTATAATGAAGACTATAATAAATATTTTCCTATTGAAATTTGGAGAAAAATGAAAGATGCCCTTTTCTTCAATATTCACTATTTTTTGATAGATCATCACAAATGTTAATAATATCCATGAGTCAAAAAACTATAGAAAATAAGCATATTCAAACAGAAAACATCTATTTTTAAAAAATTATTAATTTATTATTTAATGTTTTTAGTTTTCAACATTTATTTCCACAAGATTTGGAGTTACAAATTTTCTCCCCATTTCTGCCCTCCCCCCACACTCCAAGATGGCATATATTCTGATTGCCCCATTCACCAGTTAGCCCTCCCTTCTGTCACCCCACTCCTCTATTCCATCCCCTTCCCTTTACTTTCTTGTAGGGCAAGATATATTGCTATACTCCAGTGCCTGTATATCTTATTTCCCAGTTTCATGCAAAACAACTTTTTTTTGATCATCTGCTTTTAGAACTTTGAGTCCAAATTCTTTCTCCTCTTCCCTCCCCACCCATCCTCCCTAAGAAGGCAAGAAGTTCAACATAGGCCACGCATATATCATTATGCACTTTCATAATAGTCATGTTGTGAAAGACTAACTACATTTCCCTCCATCCTATCCTGTCCCCCTTTATTCAATTTTCTCCCTTGACCCTGTCCCTTTTCAAAAGTGTTTGCTTTTAATTACCTCCTCCCCCAATCTGCACTCCCTTCTATTATCCCCCCTTTGTTATCTGCTTCCCCCTACTTTCCTGTGGGGTAAGATACCCAATTCAGTGTGTATGTTATTCCCTCCTCAAGTCAAATCTGATGAGACCAAGATTCACTCATTCCCCCTCACCGGCCCCCTCTTCTCTTCCAACAGAACTGCTTTTTCTTGCCACTTTTATGTCAGATAATTTACCCCATTTATCTCTGCCTTTCTCCCTCTCTCAATATATTCCTCTCTCACTGCTTAATTTTATTTTTTAGATATCATCCCTTCATATTCAACTCACCCTGTGCCCTCTGTCTACATATACATACATACATATATATATATATATATATATATATATATATATATATATATATATATATATAT
>JAQQSZ010004065.1:0-14268 GCA_028646595.1 Phalanger gymnotis | reverse complement strand
AAAAAAAATCTACATATCTAAGACCAAACTCATTATCTTTGTCCCCAAAGTGTTGGCTCTTCCAAGCTTCCCTGTTATTATTGAGGGAATGGACACCCTCCCAGTCATCCAGGCTAACAACCTCAGTTTCCTCCTCAATTCGTCACTATATCTCATTCCTCCTGTCCAATAAGGTTCTAAGAACTATTGATTTTACCTTGTAATAGCTTTCACATATGCCCCCTTCTTTCTTCTGACATAACTACCATGCTGGTATATGTCCGTCTTATTTTAGACCTGGTCTATTGCCCAAGCCTGTTGACTGGTCTTTGTGCTTCAAGTCTCTCTCCACTCCAAACTATCCTACACTCAGCTGTCAAATTGATCTTCCAAAGCAAGCCTGACTATGTCACCTCGCTCTTCGATGAATTTCAATGTCTCCCTATTATTTCCAGAGTCAAATATAAAATCATCTCTTTGACTTTTAAAGTTCATCATAGCATTGAATTTTTCCAGTGTCCTTGCACCTCACTCTCTTCTCCAAACTCTGTCACTCCATAACATTGGGTTCGTTATTCTTTTCACAAGATACACTCCATTTCCTGCTTCCAAACATTTTCTCAAGGGGCTCCTCATACTTAGAACTCTCTTTTTCTTTTCTTCTCAGCCTCCTGGATTTTCTGACTTCCTCCAAGTCCCAGCTAAAGTCCAGTCTCCTGTGAAAAAGTTTCCCCATTCCTTCTTAAACTTAGTTCCTGCCTTCTGAAATTATTTAGTTAGTCCTGTCTATAGCTTCCTTGCACATAGTTGATTGCATGTTGTCTCTCCCATTAGTGAGCTCTTTGAGGGAAAGAACTGGTTTTTTTTGTTTCTTTGGTTGTTTTTTCTCCTATCTTTATATCTCCAGCATTTGGCATAGTGCCTGGCACATAATAGGTGCTTAATACATGCTTGTTGACTCATGGACTGATTGACTAAATAGTTTACAAGCCACATCAGCTTCAGAAGACCATAGACTAAGAGGGAGAGGCACGACATTCCTTCTTGGTAAAGGAGGAACACTACTCAAAGGAAACATTGAGCCTCAGGAACCATAATTATAATTTTAAGTGGATCTCAGTAGAGTGAGGGGAGTCAAAAATTCCCCTTATGTTCATAAACTATGAATGGTCTTATATAGCTATTGTTTCAAGCAATTTCTTAGCAAAGTAGATATGAGTCAGTGCTTGAAGCTCTCCTGTCTTTGAATCTGAACAACTCTTCTATTGACCCAAGTGCTGTGATATCCTTGGCAATTTTGCTTAACTTTGAGTGAGAGTGCACGCCTTTTGGTATCAAGAAAGAACTGGAAACAAAGTAAATATCCATCAATTAGAGAACTGCTAAATAACCTATAGGCTCTGTATTATAATTGTGCATTACTGTGTGTTTCAACAATTCGGCTAGCAGCTGCTGTGGGGAGTGAAAAACCAATACGAGCCCAACAACAAGAATGCTGCAAGCCCAGATTCTTTTGATCTGCTCTACTAAGGAAAGCAATGTTAAGAGGTTAACAATCTTACTTTAATCCACCATATAAATATCGTTAACTCAGAGCAGGGGGAAAAGCCAGCACCCTGAGCTTCAGAGCAAATACAGAGCAAATAAACACAAATCAACGGATAGATTTCTGTCTGACAAAATTGCAATATACATTTACCAGAGAAGCATACACACCTGGGTTTTCTTCCAACTCGGGGAGCTCATAACAATGGCTTGCCTAGAGTCACGCACCACTCCTGCTGTGGCTCAGAGCTCCAAAAGAGAAAGCCAACCTCTGTGTTTATATATCTTGTTCAGGGTCAAAGTTGAGTCACACATGCAACTCACCCATGTGACCTAAAATCGTCACAAAAATGCAACTTAAACCTTCGTGGTCTTCTGTAGGTAAGGCAAAATGGGCTCCTTAGAATGGGCTCCTTAGCACTTCAGGAGTTTGGCTTTTGTTTCTTTTGAGTGGAAGTACTTTCAGCTGTTAAGTGCTAAGCCCCAGGCCCAAAGCCCTATCAGGTGTGAAACCTGTGTGGGTGTAGATTAATGACTTAAGAGGGGCCAACTCAGGAACCAACCTCAGTGGTTGAGGCGGGGCTTGAGAACGCCAGAGGCTTGGCGAGCCAAAAGACAACTACAGCGGAAGCCAGAAGCTGCTTAGGCAGGAAGCTGTGGAAGCAGAGCTTACCTGTGTGTAGACCCAGGAGTGCGAGCAAGGACTTGAGGCCAGTAAATATGATTTGGCTAAATACTATCTTGTTTTTCTGTGGCCTCCTGGTTACTCTTGTGAGGCAGGCTTACTGGGCCTGGAGTCTTTTTGTCAGGATGTCGGAAAGGGGAGGCTGGTTCGTGGATCTGCTGCAGTGGGGCCTAAATAAATGTTTTGTTGTGTTCTACTTAGAGAATCTCTCATACCTTGCGATTTTGAACCATTCAAACATATACATGATTATATTTGAGATTATAAATTCGGCCTTCCTACTACAGGTCTAAAAGCCTCTGATGTCACAAACATGTCACTCAAACCATGTAAACTAGGCTTTCCCTTGGGGCAAGGAATTCATCAAGGATTCCTAATTTAACCAAGGAAACAAAGGCCAAACTCTTCAAGGGCACTTGGTTGAATAAGTGCTAAGAGCCTATCTTGATTCCCAATACACCGTGCCACAGAAAAGAGGAAAAAAGGAAAAATCGGAGATGCTTAGGAAAACTTATACCAACTGATATAAAATGAAGGAAGGAGAATCAAGAGCATGAGCTCCACAATGCCTATGGTGATATAAGCAGAAAGAACGAAAAAGAAAAGAGAAAGAAAATGAGTGCTAATGAAATTGTGATAATGGCCCAGTTCAGTTCTAGAAAAGAGAACAAAATATCTATATCTCCTTTTTTTTGTGGTTGAGGTGGAAGAATGAAGTGTGTAATGTGACATACTGTCAGAAATGGTTGATGTGTTGGTTACTTTGGCCAAATTGCTTTGTTGTTGCTATTCTCTTTCCTATTTAATTTTAGCTTAAGGGATTGAAGTGAGAAAAATGAATGATGTGTAAAAGTAAAAGACATTAGTAAAAATATATTTAAATAATACCTGCAAAGATGAAACTGTTAAGTAAAATCCACACTAAAGAGTAACAAGATTCAAGTCCAAGACAAGGGACAATACAGTCACAAAACCATATTAAAGTTCAAGACAGTGTCCTTTTCTGTTAAGAATGGGTCAGTTATGGGTCATTTACAAATATGGTTAGCTCTCTTGCTGTAAATCCTTTTTCATAGAGGCCTTACTGAACTATTTTCAGGAAATGCTCAGGATGAGAGTGGGAACACTTATTTATTTGTTTATAAGGTTATTGTGCAATAAATGTATTAGTAAAAGGGAAAGAAAAAAGAGTACATGTTGGATTAGAGAGAAAGTGGTAGGTGTTTAGGAGAAATAATCTATTAAGAATGCTTAACATTTTTTCTGATAAAAATGACAAATTCCTTTAAAAAGCACCAGAGAAGATACCCTACATAGATTATTTTAAGCCCATCTCCCCATGGGTTCATTGTTACATGGCTTTATGTCTGTAAAGTACCTCTCTTTATTTGAGTTTGTTTTCAAATTGAATAAATTAAATTAAATGAAGAAATCTGTTTTTTTTTAATTTCCAGTTCACAATTATGTCCACATTACCTATATTTTATATTAATACATCTGTGCACAGGTCATTTCCACTGTTGAAACATCAGCACTATGAAAGTTGTGATTGTCATTGCCTTATTTTCACCAGTGGCTTGGTCCAATTCTTGGACATTTCCTAAATGATTGTTGGATTCCATGGCATGGAATAGTAGGGGATGTTACCATAAAACTGATCTATGATTAGACATGCCTTGAGCCAAAAGGCCTGGAGTAAACCAAATCCCTCCTCCCCTTCCCTTTTCTGCTTTCTCTCCTACTAGCCTTGTTTAACCTTTTCTTTCTTTGCTATCTATAAAAGCAGGGATGATAATTCCATATACAGTCCAAAATAATGCCTGGGGGCCACCAAACTATGTAGCAAATGGCTGGAAAGCCAACACCCAGACCTAAACTGGGAAGTTAATTTCCTTTCCATCTTCCATCTGCTCTGTTAGATGCTCTCTAGTGGTACCTCTTCTTGCCTTTGCTCACCTCAGAGCATGAAGCTTAGGAAGAGACTTTTGACAAAGACGTAGATAGCTTATTTGTCCAAGTGCCAGAATGGAGTACAAGCAAGGTTCTGTGCTGAGAAAGGAGAAGAAGCTTAGCAGATAGAGTATGGCTGCTTGCAGCAGTTGGTGGTCATAAGAAAGATGCCTTAGGATGAAAACCCGAACTTAGACCCAAAAGAAGCTGAGTTTGAATTCAATTTCTAGTGCCATTTAGCCGTGTGATCATGGGCAATCCAGTGAACATCACTGGCCTTCCTCCGTGTCCTAATTTCTTGCATGGAGATAATTGTAACTTACGGAGTCATGAGGCTCAAATGGAGTAACCCATGCAAATCACTTTGTAAACTGTAAGTACATACTGACTTGAAGTTTCAAGTGATCGCAAATGTCATGTGGTTCTCTTTTTACAGATGAGGAAACTGAAGACCACAGAAGGGCAGTGACTTGCCTGAAGTCCTCCAGGTGGTAACTGATAAAGCTGAGATTTGAAGCCAAGTCTCATGAGTACAAAGCCAGCACCTTTGCAACTCTGCCAAATGTTCCCTTTGAGTTGGGGATTATTGGATCATAGGATTTATAGATCTAGAAGTGAAAGGAAACTCAGAGGTCTTTTAATCCAACCCATTCATTTTACAGATGAGGAAATTGAGGCCCCAGAAGATTAAGTAACTTATCTGAGATTGCATAGGTAGCAAGAAGAGGTAGGATTTGAGTGCACCTTTCCAGGTTGCCTCCCTAAGGCAAGGGAATGCCAATGGGAAAGGTGGAAGGCTCTTTGGGAAGTAAAGGTATGATTTTCTCTGCCTCATTGTGACCTGGTGTTCTTGCACCGAAATCTTTGAGTTGTCGGTAGCAATGTTTCCACTGTTAGGAACTGAGGATCCTTACACCAAGATTAGGAGTCCTAAGTGAGAAGAGGCCTGGGCCTGTTGATTGGATTTTTAACTAATTCAAGGAAAGCACCATGGGCTGCTGCCATTTCCCTCCTTTGCCTTTATTTTTGTGGTGCTTTGGTAAAATTAAAGCCTCCCAGAGTACAGTGTATTAAGGTGAGGGTGGAATGTCAGACAAAAAAGAAAAGCCTTTCGCAGCTTTTGAATTCAACCTCACCCTCCCACCATGCTTGGATTCATTTGGTTTTATGCTTATGCTATATGACTCCTAGACCTTTATTAGTGGTTGAGGAGTTTTCCAACTTATAAATTCCATAGGTTCCCTAACTGCTTCAGAAGGCAGCAAGTCCTCCCAAACTCACTTCCTTTTCATTGTCTTATTTTAAAAAGTAACAAACAATGGAAGGATTGTTTTATTTGTCCCATAACCACAGGACTTTGGAATTCTCGTTTTTAGTGGCTGCTAGTTTCTACTGTACATACCAATTGCCTTCTTGCGGATCTGTGGGGAATTTTATTTTGTTTTAGGGGATTTTCTTTTTTTTAAATCTTTCTCTAGGTTTAATTGTATTCTTGACTTCACTTGCTGATACTTACACTAAATTCACTGTCTTTCTCTGGACATGATGAAGACCTTTCTGTTACCTACCTCCCAGTCACGCAGGTAAGCAAATTTGGAACCATCCTCTAGCCTTGCCTCTCCATGCACTGCCATACTGAATCAGTTGCCAAGTCTTAGCAATTCCACCTCCAAAATGTCTCCAGCAAATCTCTCCTTTCCACTGAAACTGGCTGCTGCCCTAAGTCAGGTCCTTAAGTTCTCATATGGATTGGTCTTCTGCGTCCCATCCCACCTCTTCTAATCCATCTTCTTACACAGCTGCCAACATCTCTGTGCTAAAGCAAAGTTTTGACCATGTTATGCCCTTCCTAAAGAAGCTTCATTGGCTTTCTTTTACCTTAACAATAGAACAGAAATGAATCCCCCTGTTATTTAAAGATTTGGCTCCTGTCTATCTTTCTAGATTGTCAGTTTAATAAAGAAACTAGACTACCAGAATATAGAAGAGATTATCTCCCTATCACATTTTGTGTTCTAGTCAATCTAGCCTCTTTGCTATTCCCCAGAGTGATTTCTCTTCTTGCCTTTGAACATGGTGCCCCCACACCCAACCTCTAGCCCAAGCATGGAATGAACTCCCTCTTCACTTTAGCCCCTTAGATTCCCTATCTCTCTTCAAATTTCAACTTGGATATTGTCTCCTTCAAGATGGATTTCTTGAAAACCTCATTTACTAGTGCTCATCCAACTCACCCACCTCCCCAATTGCCCTACACTGATTCTGGATATCTTCTGTGCTCTAGAAATTTACTTATCTGTGAGCAATTGCTTCTTGGTATCCCCTCAGTACAACGTAAGCTTCTGGAAGACTAGAACTCTTTCCTCATTAGCTTTAAATTCTATTAACATGCAATGTTGCCTTTAACATAGTAGGTGCTTAAGAAATATGCTGGCTTCATGTATTCAGGGTCCAGTGCCAAAGCTGAGGAGAACTGGACCCGATTTACTGTGCAATTGTCATTCATTGCTTTATAGACCAATATACTTAGAAGCTCTAATCTTTGTCTTTCAGTCATTTCATCTTTCACCTGCTATAGAAGTAAACGTGAATATTTTCTGTGTCAGCAGCCCCCTGACGAAGTACAAGCCAGTGCAGTATAATGGACCAAACTAGAACTGAAGGAGTAAGGAAGCTCCTGGGTCAAACCCTCTGACAAGAGTTACTTGGCCCATGGACAGATCACTTAACTCTGAACTTCAGTTTTCTGGTCTGCAAAAATGAGAAAAATAAGTCGTGTGATGAATATCTCAGAGGGCTGTTGTGAGGAACAAATGATGCATTGTCTGTCAGTGCCTTGCAAAATTTAAAATCCTATCTAAACTTCAATTGTTGCTATTCATATTATTGTCATATTCTCATTTTAGATGTAATTCAGAGACAAATTGTCCACAGATAAGTGGCTATCTATTATTAGTTCATAATTCTATAAATGATTACACGGGGGGATTAAAAACAACTACTTTTTGCGACTGAATAATAGAATTATATATTGTCTCTTGGAAAGCATGTTCAGGAAAGCTCTCAGTCCAAGACCTGTCAATAGGGCTTTCATTCTGGTAGATTTCATTCTGGTAGATTTCATTCTGATAGATTTCATTCTGATTTCATTCTGATCCTTACCTAGCTTTGACTTCTTGAGCTATGTCTGTATTTTGAAAGTTTTTCATTCCATGCTTATTGGAGATTGTGAGCATACCATATAATTACATCTATTTTAAATGGTGTTCTCATTTTTAAAAATTAATCATGAGCACTTGTGGGCAATTTGTTTAAGATAATGTTCCATTTTTAGCACATTTTTTTGATGATTTCTCAAGGATGTTTAAGGATGTGTATTTCTAGTCTGCGGCTTTGCTGTCTGCTAGTTTAGGAAGGACAAAGATCTCTTAACATATAATGCTGTCAATGTAATAACAGCTTTCTAGGAATCTCGTAGGTGCTGAATTTTTGCAGTGTACAGTGATGCACCATAAAATTTCTGTCATTTTCTTAAATAATATTCATAATCTTTCTAAACTTTCTAGGGCAAAGACCCAATCCTAAATTGCTGTCATAAATTCCTCAGTTTAAATAAAGAAATCCATATTACTAAGGTGCTTAAATGCTTCTTTGTCAACACATTGCTACTTGAATTCATGTGAATGCCCATGGATGGTCTTTTGATTATATTTTTTGTTGTTAGCCTACACTTTCTCACTGACCTCAAGGTCTTTCCCACTGGGCAGTTCTTTAAACTCTTCCAAGATCTAGTTCACAATTGCTCTATCATCTCTGTCCTGGTTAGTTTATCTGCAGTAAATTCACTGAATTCTTGTGATGACCAATCTCATGTGTATTGGTGAAGTTGGCATTTCAGCTCCATCACTGTAGATTAGCATTTGGGGATCTTGTTGGAGAGCATGGGACTGTCCAATTTACCTTGCTGTGAGCCTGAGCTTAGTAACCCCATGTTCCTCCCTCATTCAAAATCTCTATTCTACATGAGATTCTTTTTCCAACTCAAGTGTAAACCCCTGTGGCCCTTTCCCAAAATGCTTATTTCTGAGACACTTTCAATTCATTGGGAGGTTACTGCCCAACAGACAATGGACCCCATTTTCTGTTCCTTTTCCTTTCTCCACCCCATCCTTGTTGGTGTTCTCTCCCTAAATTCCATTCTATCCAATTCAATAGGATTTAATTGAGCATCTACTGTGTTCCAGATCCTAATCTGGGCATTAGAGAAACAGAGACAAAAGTCATAGTCTCTACCCTTAAGGGCAGAGGTAGAGATTGTTTTGTTTTCGTCTTTGTATTTTTAGTACATAACTTCATGTCTGGAACACCATGGGTTCGTAATTGCTGCTGTTGAGTTATGGCTTATGTCTTTTTCTCTAAGGTTTGGTGACTTTCTGAATTTCAAGTTTCATGGTTAAATATGTTGTCCACATTATGAGGAGACAAGACTCATTGGAAAAGACCCTGATATCAAGAAATATTGAAGGCAAAGTGAAAAGGGTATGGCAGAAAATGGGATGGATAAATAGTGCCATGGAAACAATAGGCATGAACTTGGACAGGCCTCAAGAGATAGTAGAGGATAGAAGGGCCTGGTGTGCTATGGTTCATAGGGTCACAAGGAGTCAGACATAACTGAATGATTGAGCAGTGTTTGTGGGGAGAAGTTGGGGTTACAGGAAAATGGTATCCTGAATAGAGAAATAGCCTTACAATCTGGAAGACCCAAGCTCAAGATCCATTTTTGACCTATTCTGGCTTGTGATCCCAAGAAAGTCAAGTAACCACCTACTGACCCAGGCAACCCTCTGTGAGTGTAAATGTCCGAGCTGGTGTGAATCTGCATCAGTAGAAGGAATCCCCTGCACCAGTGAAATCATGGGTGCAGCCCAATATTTGTATATATACCACCTGCAATGTCATCTCTGTGGGAACTCCCTGTGTGGAATGTCTTGTCCAGTGACCCATATTAACACATAGTTTGTTGAGAGTTACAAAGACAGAGAGAGACACTGAGAGACACACAGAGAGACAGAGACAAACAGAGAAAGAGAGAGAGAGACAGAGAGAGAGAGACACAGAGAGACAGAGACACAGAGAAATACAGAGAGAGACAGAGACACAAAGAGAAACAAACAGGAAGCGAGAAAAACAGAGACAAAGAAAGTCACAGAGAGAAAGAGAAATGGTAACAGAGAAAGAAAGGGACAGAGAATGCTAATATTTTATTTCGTTGCTTTTAAAATTATAAAAAACACATTTTTATCTCACTGGATTAGAAAAATAGGCAGCAGGCCAGATTTGCTCTTCTGGCCGAAGTTTTCTGACCTCTGCAAAGTTTGCAAAGCACTTTATATATTTTATCTCCTTTAATCCTCACAACAACCCTGTGATGTTGATGCTATTATTATCCCCATTTTACAGATAAAGGAACTGAAAGTGAGAATTAAAGACTAGTGCAGGTTCGCACAGCTAGCTACTGATGCAGGATTCAAACCCAGGTCTTCTTGATTTCAAGTCTAATCCTTTATGCACTTCATTGCCTAACAACCTCATATATATCCATCCATCCATCTATCTATCTATCTATCTATCTATCTATCTATCTATCTATCTATCTATCTATCTACTGTCCTAAAAGATCTACCTAACTTTTCAGGGCTGATCATCTACTTTTGGTGTCTGACACCCATCTCTCACCTGTGGCTCCAAGAAGCCGTAGCATACACAGTGGCCACACTCTGGTAAACTCTGTCAAGTGACAGGATAAACCAGGTTGAGGGTAACCAACAGGTCTCAAACCTATAGGTGAGGTAGGGGAATGTCTACCCCAAGCATGCAAAGACTTCTCCCAGCAGAATGGGCATTTGTTCCAGTGGCCATGAAAGTGGCTGGAGCAGCAAAGATGTCAAAGTTATCCACTATATCCTAGGCCATTGCCAGTTATCTTGAATTTTGTCTTTCCACTGTACTTCAAGGACTCAGGAAGAGAGAATGAGACTGACAACTTTATGTAACTCTGCCTCACTTAACTCCAATTCATGTACAAGTCAAGATATCACCCCCTCATCTCATTGGTCCTCTTAGAAAATGAAGGACAAACCACATTTTCTATCTATCCATCTAGCCATATTTAACATTCATCATGGATGATCAGAAACAATGTAAGGAACACCGTGATGGCTTGATAGCATGGTGCTATCTATCCTCTAATTCTGTTGCTTGTATTTGGGGCTGGAGAATTGTTCAGTGTCATTTACTCTGTAGTAAATGGTACACATGCATGCACATGTGTGCACTTTGCATTGGTAATTATTAATGCAATATTCTGTGATGTATTAAACATATTCAAATTGAAGTGAGGTTTTAATGCAACCTGATTTGGAGAAAATGCCTAAGGGATTTGGCTGTAAAGTCTGTCATCGCTCAGACTTCATCAAGTGAATTGCTAGGTCAACAAGCACAGTAACCATGTTCACATTACCTAGCTATGGCCTTCTCTGGTTTCCATAAAGGAGTCATCCAAGCAAGGCAATTGTTTGAATGGTTTCTTTTGCAAACATGGAAACTTGAAATCTTGCATATTTCAATTAATCCTAATGAGGGGCCCCAGTATTACAAGAACTATAACTAAATTTTCATGTAATCTGATTAAATAAGAGCTTTAAATAGTTATTTTTTAAAAAAAATAATGGCTTCATTAAAATGTTTCAGCATGCTTTGTTATTTCAGCGATCCTTGGATGAAAGGTACTGACTCATTGCCTTGAGCATGAAGTGGGATTCATTCTCCCACCCACAGAGAATGGCAGGCATCCATGGAGACGTGTCCAGTGTACTTTTATATGGGTGGGAACAATTGTTTTTTCCTCCAGCATCTGGCTTTGCCCAAGGCTACATGCTGGCAAAAGTGGGCTGGGGCAGAAAGGGAACATTGCCCCATGGAAATCCTGTAGAGTCTCTGTTCTTCTTTTTCTTTTCCCCCTGAGAGTGGGCCCTGCTGAAATTGGTGACCATCAGAAAATGGGATGTTCCCTGGAAGGAGGCTTTTGTCTTACGTCAAGAGAAGCTGTTCTTTCTATCTCCAAAAGAGCACATTGCTAAGTTTTTCCAGGCCATATTTGAAAACTAGATTAACTAACTCAGGCCCCTGAGAGTCTTCATAAGTGACAATTCTTTTTTTTTTCTTTTTAGTAGAAAGAGGATTGTAGATTTTGGGCCAGAAAAGACTTTAAACATAATCTCATTTAATAACATCATTTTATGGATGAGAAAACTGGGGCCAGGTAAGTGGCTGGGTTTGCCGCCAGTCACATAGGGAGTGGGGCCAAAGCTGGATCAGACCCCTACTGCTCATGCTCTGAACTCAAACATACAGACTTTTCCAGACAGCAGAGCACCATCATGTTTAGAGATAGCTTAACCAGCAAACATTATTCTCCCAACTCCAAACCTTTGGACTCCACAAACTAATCGAAATGACTTTCACTCTTCCCTGCACCCCATCCCCAATTGCCCAGTATTGCAAACTAAGGCAAAGCACTTTACAACCCCTTCAGTTGTGTTTGTTTGTCGTTTAATTCAGACCTGTAGTACTTCTGTTACTTAGAATCCTAGAGAAATACCTGAAAAAACCGAGCAGTTTGGGTGACTGCCCAGGGGTATATGCCACATGTGTATTAAAGGCAAGACTTGAACCCAGGTTTTTATTTTGCTATATTCAGGTTTTAGCCACTCTACTATCTGATTGCCTTATGTCCACTTAATAAAACAAAGTCAAATGAAGATGGCAGCAGTGGGGAGAGGGCATTATCCCTCATGTGGTTTATCCATAGTCCTAAATCAGAGCCACAATCTGCCAGTCCTGCTGCTGGCAATTAGGGTTCCATTTTCTTTTCATTTCATTCTTTTTTTTTCAGGGATAAAAATCCATCAATGTCAGTGTACATCAAGAAAGTGAAGGACCAACTGAAATACTTTTGATATTAAAAGTAAATAATTTTCTGTTGAACTTCCATTTGAATAACATTATTCAACTCTACTGAGCTGAAATGCCAGATTCCACATAGCCCATGGAGGGCTAATCTCATCGGCCACTCCAAGCTCTGGGGATCTGAGGAGGTGTTAGGGGTAATTAAGTAAGCCTTTTCAGAAGTAGCCATGAATCAAAAACTGGGCCAAAGTGATTGTCAAAAATCAGACATGTTTGGGTTGGTTAGGTTTTTTGTTTTGTTTTGTTTTGTTTTTGTGGTGCAGTCTTTTATTCTGCTTGTTTTATGGTAGGTGAACTCCTACTCCTCCTTCCCCAGCCCCTGCCCAAAATGTATTGGGCTTTCCCTTGAGGCAATTAGTTTTTCTCACTTTATACTAGTTTGAAACCTGCTGTGTTTGTCTTACATATGAGCACAAGGCTACTTGTCTGACGTATGAGCACAAGGCTATTTGTCAACTTATGAGGGAAAGAAAGTAGGAGGCCAGGGCATCTGTGTAAGTAATTAGAGACTGAGTTTGATACCCAGATTAGGGACCTTGCTTTTAGAGACAATGTCTTACTATTTTTTCAGGAAAAGCCCAGAGGAAAAAAAGAGTTGAGGCACGTAAAAAATTATCTTTCAGAGTCATAAAAGATTTTTAAGCATGTATGTGCAAATTATGTGTGTGTTTGTGTGTGAGACTGGTTCACTTAGTGTGCTAGCCTACTTAATTCATCTATTGGCAGGTCCCACCAGACCATGTGAAAGCTCTATCCATCCATCCATCCATTGATCCTGATCATTGCATTTTCTGTCTGATGCTTCTCTCTCTTGTACCACTTTCCACCTCTCAAAAAATCTGGCATTGTCATTTTTAACATATATGCATTCATGCATACATGCATACATACATACACACATATATTTCTCTGTGTGTGTCTAATCTGTTTATGTATGTGTATCAGTATATTCTATGGAGGAATATGGGGCTAATTAGTCCCATAAACAGTCCTGTCACTCCCAAAACACAGCTCTTCCTTTAACACCAATATCACTAGTGGCTCTACGCTTCTTGTTCATTGAGAATCCATTTCCAGGGCCCTTCTGGAGACAAAGACAATTATTAGAAGCTAAATTTCACTTTCTACCATGCTGAAACATTTTAGTGGAAACAATTCTTACATTCCCTGCCTTTGATGCTATAGGTGAAGATTCTCTGGTCCTGGATTCCAGATTTTGCTTGATCAAGATCCCATCCTAGAGTCCAAGAATGAGTCATAACATCCGAGGAGTTGCACCTTCCAGGTTTTTATCTACATCATTTTCATGGGGCATTTGTTTCCTTTTACCAAGATGACACCTTGGGTTCCAAAACATAGCCAACTGGTCAATGTTCTTAATCACTTACTTGCCTGAAAAGGGCTCCTGTTTGCTGACAAGACTTTAGGACCCAGATGAGCTTTCCTTAGAAACAAAACAAGTCACCTTTTATTGATATTTTCTGTTTCTTACATTGCCATGATTATCCCAAGTATCCCTCCCTTCCTTCCCCAACCCTAGCTAACCTATACCTCAAATACTAATTTTTCTAGAGTGCAAAAAAAGTCAGCGCAACTGATTGATACACTGAAAAAGTCAGAAAATGCGTGCAGTGTGTAACACCTGCCAACCTTCCTCCACAAAGAGGTAGGCTGGGGGTATCCTCCCATCTGTCTTCATTCAGGTTCTGCTTGAGCTTTATTGGGGTTTTTTGACATTTACTTTTGATTTTTTTTTTTTTTTGGTATATAGCTGTTCCTTCATTTACATTGTTGTAGTTACTGAGTAGATGGTTTTCCTGACTCTGCTTACTTCACTGTTGTAGTAGGAAGGTCGAATTTATGATCTCAAATATAATCATGTATATGTTTGAATGGTCCAAAATCGCAAGGTATGAGAGATTCTCTAAGGAGAAAACAACAAGAAATTTATTTAGGCCCCACCACAGCAAAAACTTGAACCAGCCTTCCCATTCCAACATCTTGACAAAAAGACTCCAGGCCCAGAAAGCCCATCTCACAAAAGCAACCAGGAGGCCACAGAAAAACAAGATAGTATT
>JAQQSZ010004064.1:0-14268 GCA_028646595.1 Phalanger gymnotis | reverse complement strand
AGCATGGCTTTTGTTTCTTTTGAGTGGAAGTACTTTCAGCTGTTAAGTGCTAAGCCCCAGGCCCAGGGCCCTGTCAGGTGTGAAACCTGTGTGGGTGTGGATTGGTGACTTAGGAGGGGCCAGCTCGGGAACCAATGGTCTCTGGTCATTGAGGCGGGGCTTGAGAACGCCGGAAGCTCGGCTGCGAGGAGGGGTGAGCTGGGAGACAACTTCAGCGGCTGCCGGAAGGTGTGGAAGCCAGAAGCTGCGGAGGCAGGAAGCTGCGGAAGCGGGGCTTACCTGAGTTCGAGCAGGAACGTGAGGCCAGTGAACATGATTTGGCTAAATACTATCTTGTTTTTCTGTGGCCTCCTAGTTGCCCTTGTGAAATGGGCTTTCTGGGCCTGGAGTCTTTTTGTCAAGATGTTGGAATGGGGAGACTGGTTCAAGTTTTTGCTGCGGTGGGGCCTAAATAAATTTCTTGTTGTTTTCTCCTTAGAGAATCTCTCATACCTTGTGATTTCGGACCATTCAAACATATACATGATTATATTTGAGATCATAAATTCGGCCTTCCTACTACACTCGTGCACCAGT
The DNA here is from genome assembly GCA_028646595.1 of Phalanger gymnotis. NCBI lineage: Eukaryota > Metazoa > Chordata > Mammalia > Diprotodontia > Phalangeridae > Phalanger > Phalanger gymnotis. The sequence continues at coordinate 13,692 of JAQQSZ010004064.1, read as the reverse complement.
TTGGGATATCGTATAGCATAATCATATCTTTTTTTTTTTCTCTAGCAAATTCCTAAGCAGTCAGTGGTTGATTGTCCAGTTAGTCAAAGTGCCAGATTCTTCATTTAAACTTTCATTCTCACCTATGACCAATCAGCTAGTTGGTAGGTGCTGCCTATTAGCACCTCCAATGGAGCCTGGGATATTTGGGAGACAGTATTACTTATGGAGGAGATTAGAGCAAATGGATTATTTGTAGGTTAAAATTATTCTTGCATATTTCCTGTTCCCCATTACTCTCTTAGATCATGAAGGAGTGAGTACATATCCAGGGGAATCTTCCTTAGCAAGCTCTATTTTGTTATATAAAGTACCTTGCAAACCTTAAAGTGCTATATAAATGCTTGTTATTATCATTATTATAAGTGGCAGCATAAGATTGTTTTAAGCAGAGGTCTGGGAAAACCTATGAATTATATCTCAATTCAAAAGACTAATATTTGTCCCTATGACTTTTCAAGGCTTACCTTTAAATGGTGTTCCATATTCCATCATTTGGGATGTTATTTTTTTTAAATCATGGGGAAAAATGATGTACCTTTAATGATTCATAAAGTAAAGCTATTGGATAATGGATTTAGCTAGAATCCCATGTAAACTTGTAAGCCATTTTGTTCTGAAAACACTGATATTCTGGTTTGATTGTAAGTTAGAGCAAATGAAATATGCTGGAAAATGAGAGTGCAGGGAGATCTGTCTCTCTGTATAGGCTGAGAAAAAAGGTCTTGTTTTGGGAAAAAATGCATCTACTCTGTCAGGAGTTAAAAAAAACTGACTGGTCTTTTATCATTGTTAACTCTCTGGAGGATGCAAACAATTGTCCCTAATCAATTTAAATGCCATTAGTTAGTAAAGCTAACAAGCCATGGTTCCTTTACTCCAAACAAGGGACTGAATGTCCTTGTGTTTGTGGTCAGTTTTTAATGGAAATTATTCATCAGATCAAGGTTTTTCCTTTTAAAAGTGAGTCCAAACTTTGCATCAAAATGTCTTTTGATGATTTCAAAGAGTCCTATCAATAATAATTAGCATTGATCTAAGCTTTACAAATATTACCTCCTTTAGTCCTCTGAACAATCTTGAGAGTTAGGTGCTATAATTACCCCCATTTCTGGGGTGAGGAGAATGATTCAGGAAGAAGACTCGTCCACAGTTAATAAATACCAAAGGTTGGATTCAAGAATGTTTTCCTGATTCCAGGCCAAGTCCTCTATCCACTGCATCAACTAGCTGCCAATGCTCCTTTAACAAAGTTCAGAAAACATAAGCTTTTTAAAGGCCAGAACTACCATTTTTGTATTTCCATCCTCATTTCAGACACAGAGGAAGTGTTTAGTAAATAAAAATGGTAGGTGTTATCTGACCGATGGATTGATAAGATCATGGAGCTGGAAGGACCCTCAGATGTTCTAATCTAGGAGTTCTTAATGTATACACGCATGTGTGCATGCATGTGTATGTGTGTGCATGTATGTGTATGTGTGGGATGCCATACTTTGGCAGTAAGTCTGGTGAAACAAAGAGACCTTTTCTTAGAATAGCGTTTTTAAGTATTTGAAGGAAATGGTACACTACGGTTGGCTATTGGTGAAATAAAAATATACTTCTTTTTGATCGAAGGTCCAAGAGCTCCTGAAACCTATTCCTAGAAGCTACTATCTAATCTGAAACATTCTAAGCTCTGGAAACCATTCCCGTAAGTATTGGGGCCAAATACTCACATCTATTAGTCAGGATCTTACCAAACGGTACTCGTGAGTCATTCATTTTGATAACCAACTACTATGTGCAAGGACCAGTTTGACTGGCGGTGTTAAGACAAAAAGGAACCAGCCCCTGCTGTCATGGCACTCACATTCTACGGAATGAACCAACATGCCTACAGGTAGTAGATACCAGATAAACAAGTGAAACACAGTCATTTCGAGGAGAAAACTCGTGAATGGGGGAAAGATGGAAAAACGACTCTCCAGGATGGGAATAGCTTACATATCTACAAGGATTTCTTTGTTGAGTACTATGATGCTCTGATTTTCCTGGCTAGGCATCACCAAGATTTTGAGAGCCATGTTTTCTTTCCTTTAGTCAAAATTTTCTCACACCCTAGTAAATGAGTATTGGACAGTTTTGTGTGTAAATAAAACATCCACACACCTTGATTAGAAGTTAATGCCTCACTTCCATCAGTGATTCTCACACCTCCAAAGATTGGCTCTGTCCCACACTATTTCTTTTCTGGATGGAAACGTTTCTCAGTTAAGAGACAAATTCTGCAGGTTTTTTTCTTAATGAATGGAGGTTTAGTTGCTGGATGTGGAGAGGAATAAGAGAATCAATATGGCAAGGTAGAAAGAGCATGAGACTTGATGTTAGGAGGAGCTGGGTTCAAATCTGGCTTTATACATTGACTAGCTGTGTGACCCTGAACAAGTAACTTAATCTCTCTGTGCCTCAATTTTCTTATCTGCAAAATGGGAGTGAGGTGGATTTTACACTTCAAATCCCTTCCAGCTCTAAAGATGTATATATATGTGTGTATATATATATATGTATATATATGTATATATATATATATACACATACACAAACATATGTATGTATATTCTGAATCTATGAATTCATTTTAGGGAGAAAGAAGAAATAGATAAATATCTCATCATCTAACCCAAGGTATTTTTAAAAAGGTGACATATTCAAAAATACGAGCCACACTGTTCTTAGGGTTCAAGTTAAAAATCAACTAATCTGTAAGTAGAGCTAAAATATTAGCAATGTGGTGATATCTTCCACAAGTATAGATTATAATTCATTTCTGCCTTCTTATATTCTCAAATGCCACCGATGAGGAGGATGATGATGATGATGACGATGGTGATGGTGATGATGATAATGATGGTGATGATGATGATGATGATGATGGTGGTGATGACGATGGTGGTGATGATGATGATGGTGATGATGGTGATGATGATGATGGTGATGATGATGATGGTGATGATGATAATGATGGTGATGATGATGATGATGGTGGTGATGACGATGATGGTGGTGATGATGATAATGATGGTGATGATGATGATGATGGTGGTGATGACGATGATGGTGGTGATGATGATGATGGTGATGATGATAATGATGGTGATGATGATGATGATGATGGTGATGATGATAATGATGGTGATGATGATGATGATGGTGGTGATGATGATAATGATGGTGATGATGATGATGATGGTGGTGATGATGATGATGGTGGTGATGATGATGATGGTGATGATGATGATGGTGTTGATGATGGTGAAGGTGATGGTGGTGATGATGATGATGATGATGATGATGGTGACAATAGATAGCTAGTATTTCTATGACACTTTATGATTTGCAAAGTGCTTTACAAATATTATCTCATTTTACCTTTATGACCATCCCGGGAGGCAAGGTTCATTGAAACCAAGGCAGACAAAGTTAAAAGAATTGCCCACAGTCATCTACATAGGAAGTATCTGAAGTTGAATCTAGAATCGGGTTCCTGATTCTAGGTCTGGTGTTCTGTGCATTGGGCCACTTAGCTGTCAGCTAGAACCCATCAGCCTTTTCATTTAAACTCCCCGGGTCAAAGTTTCCCTCCTCTCTAAAATGAGTGGGATTGGGTGAGATGCGCCTTGAAATCCCTTTTAGTCCTAGAGCTGTGGTTCTCGAGCTTTCTGGAGTCACTGACACAGACAGCTGGGATGAAGATCATTAACCATGTTACCTTAGGCAAGTCACCGAAGCCATTTGGGCCTCAGTTTACTCTTCTGTAAAATGAAGGAATTGAACAGATGACCTTTCCATTTATTCCACAATCCCATGGAATTCTTAACTGCTCTCCCATAAAGCTTCAAGAGAGGGTCTGTTTGCTACCCTCTGGGCCTTTCTTTAGCCTAGATCTTGGTCTCTTTCATTGGTACAGACATAGCAGCTGGGCTCTTCCGAAATCGCTCCTCCCTCTTCCTCCATAGAGAACTCCCCTCTCTTTCTGACCTCATATTGAAATGACGTCCTTTATGTTATTTCACCCAAATAGATCATCTCTGGTCTTGTGTTTTAGTCTGCTTTTCCCTGACATATTTTTCTTTGTAGCCATCTCGATAAGAATTTCTCATTCACCAATCCTGAGATCCTATGATTCCGAATGTCAAGACCTTCTGGGATTGGATGCCACCCCATTTGTGTAATGTCCCTGTGCCTTCTCCATTTGCTTTAATTGAAAGTATCCATTGCTTGCCAATTATTATGTGATATTAAGTGGTGTTAACGAGTACTAACCTTTTACATTCGTGTAAAACTTTATAGGTTACAAAGCATTTTCACATGTGCCATCTCATTTTAGCTCACAAATGGTGCATAAAAAAGGCAGGGCAAGACATATTCTGAGTTAGAAAGGTGAGAGGTTTGATGTGACACCAAGGACAACAATAACAAAAACCATAATCTAGCATTTACAAACTACTTTAAAGTTTGTAAGCACTTTTCATGTGTCATCTCATTTGACCTGCAAAACAACTCTGTGAAATAGGTGCTATTAATAGATCTATTTTTAATCATGAAGAAACTTAATCTGAGGATGGTTAAGTGACTTGCCCAAAGACATCCAAAATGTAATCCAAGGCAGGATTTGAACTCTGGTCTTCCTGATTCCAAGTCCTCCAGTCTATTCGCTGTACCACATAGCTACTCTAAGATTAGAATATGTAGGATGGCATCTGGAGTCAGGAAGATCTGAGTTCAAGTCAAGGTCTCCCATTTCATTTTGGGGTTTGTCAGAGAAACCTTCCTTGTGGAGATGTCATCTGGGTGTGACCACATAAGGAAAAGGCAACAATGCGGATGGGTGGTTCAGCCCCCATTCATCACTCAAGTTACTGCTATTGCTTCACTTGTCAAGCAGATACCCCAAGAACCGGTTTGTTCATCGTCTCTTCTTTGCTGTTGTTTTTATTATTGATCCACTTCAAAGTTGAAACATTTCTCACCGTCTTTGGTTTTCGATTGGCCTCGTTGTCATTCCTGCTGAGCTCCTTTGGAAGCCACTCACACAGCATCATCTGTGATCTTGTCAATAAGAAGAAATGATGAGAAAGCGAGGAGATCACAACAAACAAAATACATGATATTCGAGTGAAGCTCAAGGATGGCGTTCGTCAATTTCCTTTCATGGTCAGAAGCAGAATTTGCGTCCGTGATGCTCCAGTTGACCAGTTTCAACGATTCGGAAGTTTTAGGATAAAGGAGGGAAGCTATTGATCAGTCCATCATCCCAGATTGATTAAACACCAACTACGTAGGTCAAGTCCAAAAGTGGAATAATCCCTGCCCGCCAGGAATGTACATGCGCATAGATAAATACAAGCTACACAAAGCTGGGAGATTATTCTGGAGATTACAAACTCAAATCTGACAGTGATGTTAAAAAACGTAGGACTAAAATTTTTTGGTAAGAAATTGGTCTTCTATTACAATTACTGAGCTCTTCACCTCTTTTTATTTCTGTCATGAGGATGATGATGATGATGACGATGACAAAGATGAAAATCCTTGGTGTGCGCATCGTCACTTATAATTCTTTAGACATGTAACCCTTACAGGAAAAGATGCCATATAGAACATACAGGCTATGTGATTTCAGTGTGAAAAACTGAAATACAAAAAATATGAAAAGTGATTGTGTCCAATATTCCTCTGTGAGTGTGTGTGTGCCGTCCAAGAAATACTTGTTAAATGCAGTGCAGGCCCAAGATAATATGCTAGGCATGGTGGACAAGGATAAAATGAATCACCACCTACAAGGAGCTTAACTTTTAATGGAGTTTTGGGATATATATATATATATATATACATATATATATATATGTATGTATACACACACACACACAAATAAGGAAGAAGAAAGCACATTTGAAGGGAGAAAGCAAGAAAATGAGAGATCAGTATGGGGTTCCTGTAATGGGGACAAATGAGCGGAGCTTTGAATGAATCTCAGTATTCTAAGGGTGATGGGGAGGAAGGAATGCATTTTAGATCTGGAAAACAATATGGGCAAATACCCAGAGACAGAAGATGACACTTGGAATTCAGAGAGCAAATAATCCAGCTGGACTGAAGCATAGAATTCTGAAAGGACAGAGATGCCCAAAGAGCCCAGAATGTCCAGCCTGGAGCCTGGAGATGGAAGGGCTTTGAATACTAGTTCCCTAAACTCTTCAGAAGCCTAGGCAATGTGGTGTGTCAGAAGGGCTGGTCATCTGCATTTTTAGAGGGAGTTTTAACACAAGGAATTTTTTATACCAATAAAATCATGGAATTAATAGAAGTAAATACAGATACACATACACATACACATATACATATACATAAACATGCACATAATATACACATACACACATACACATACATATATGCACACATACACATATACATGTACATACATAGACATAGACATACACATAAACATACATTTATTAATGTCTGTTATATTCCAGATACTAGGGGTACACATTTTATATTTATATATGCATACATATATACACATTTGTATACACGTATTTATATGTACATGCATATAGACATATATCATATGCACATAAAATTACCTTCCAATAATTCCAATATAAATTCATGGAAGACAGGGTGTCTGCTTTTTCTTTCTATTCCCAGCATGGTGCCTGGCACATTGTAAGTTCTTATAGGTTGACATGACTCTGTCCATATATGTGTATTCATACAGTTTCAATTGCTTGATATATTATGTTTGTACATGCATGGTAGACACATCCATATATTTGCCTATGCAAATATTTTAAGTGTTTTTACACACATATATATATGTCTATATGGATACATTTGTATATGTATGAATACATGAATTTATTACCTGTATCTCTACATAGGAATACCTCATATATTTAGATATCTTTCTGGTTACAGAAAAGAAAATGTCAGTGAGCTAGGATTTATTTTAACCAGACTATAAATTACTTCCCAGTAGATGGCAGCACATATTCAGACTTTCTGAAAGAAAATGATCTCTAGAAGGGGAAAATATCACCAATGCATCCCCAGAAAAGGAGGGGCTCCGAGAGTCCACCCCCCCAAGCCCCCAGAGTGTGAAACTCATTTTCTTTTCAAAGAAAAGGGAGGTGGGGTTACACCTTTGCTATTCCATAAATATTTGGTTATTCTTAATTTTCAGGTTAATGAATCTTAAAATTAAGATAATTCATTAAACCCCGCCCTGGATGTTCAAGAAATGCTTCAAATGCAGTCTCCAGTAAAGGAAAAATTAGTTTGCAAGGGGGAGAATTTTTCATCTCTGTCTATTTTTAAAGTGGGTCTAAAGTGAATTACAATTTTGCACCAAAGTGAAGGGGGAAGGAGGAATGTAAGCTACTGTCACTAGATTAAAAACCTCTTAACCTGGTGATTCCACCTAAGGGCTCTCTGCGAGGCCAGAGGAAGGGCTTGGTACCATTTATTAGGTAGCTCAGACAAGAAGCTTTACTTTCTTCTGCATCATCTGGTTGCCAAGCTGAATCACCTAGATGAACCAGATATTTAAGTACTATGAGGTCTACCTTTGGCAGCCTGGACCTACTCTAAGAGTCACATGCCCAAAATGTTGAAATGATAGATTTAGGAGGCACCTGAGAATGAGGAAATGACAAAAATCTGTGAGAACATCTGGATCAGCTCCTTATTTTATAAATGAGGAGACTTAAACTCAGAAAGAGAGCGTGGAACACAATTGTATGGCCTAGTGCTGTAAGACAGACAGACAGAGAGGGAGGGAAAGAGGCAGAGAGGGACAGAGAGGGAGGGAGAGAAGGAGAGAGGAAGAGAGACTGAGAGAGAAAGAGAGAAAGAGAGAGAGAGAGAGAGAGAGAGAGAGAGAGAGAGAGAGAGAGAGAGAGACAGAGGGATGCAGAGAGAGAAGAAAGAGAAGGAGGTGGAAAGGAGATGAGAGGAGGGGAGGGGAGAGGAGAGAGCATTTTCTAAGTTCTTGCTATGTAGTAGGCAGTGAGCTAAGCTCCAAGACTATGGAAACAAGCAAACCAGCCAGTCCCAAAGGGAGATTACACTCAAACAGTGCATGCTGCATGATTTCAAGGAGCTGCGAAGAAGACCTTGGCCCCAGTGATGACCTAAGGCTCCTTTAAAAGTGACCGAATCCAACAGAATGACGTCGCTCCTTGGTATGATTTGGTCTTAATGAATAAAGGCTAATAATGGTCTTGGTCAGGGGAGTTTTAGTAAATGTTCCACAACTCATTCTCTGAAGATTAAAAACCTGTACCTGTAACATTAATCTAAATTTAGCCTGAATGATTCTCATTTCCCCTGTCACTTTCTCAACCCTAGACGACCCACGAAACACCAAATCAAGCTCTGGTTTGGGTATTTTCTGATTTCTGTGGGGAATTCTCACCCTGAACACTTACCAATGGACTCTTGTGAGCCAGTTCAAGCTGGCTCCAGCACTGGTGACAATGGTATTCTGCTATACATGTTAAAGAGTCACAGTGGAAGAAAGATGAGAGGGGACCAGGCCTTGGTCTTGGTTTTGCCTCAGGCAGCTCTGTCCTTACATCTCCTTGGCAGGCCATGTGCTGGTAAAGGGACAAAGGTCTGGTCTCTAGCTAAGAAGACTCCAGCTGCAAGACAGACTCTGCTCTTTCGTAGTTGTGTGACATAGGACAGGTCAAGTGCTCATCTGGGAAACAGACCCTGTGGGTCCCAAAGCCCTGCTTGTGCCATTGGTGTCAATGTGCTCAGAGACAAACATATGTTAGACTGTGAAATTCTACATGGGTATGAACTATTACTATTAAGCCAGATAATGGTAGAATCAGCCCATGGGGAACCCAAAGAATAGAGAACACACACTTGAAGCAAATTGTCCTCTTCTGTTCTTGCTATCTAAATCCACCTTTTTTCTATCTTATTCTAATGGGCTTTTTTAGTTAATTTTTCTAGAACTAGTCAAGTACCTCACTGTAATTATTCTCTCTGTGTTCCACTATTTTTACTCCCAAACCTTTCATTCTAGTCCTAAGCAAAGATGACACCTTTGGGATTTCTTCATTGACTTTATTTTTCATCTGAATTATTTTGATTTCTTTAAACTATCAAATCAACCATCTCCTTCATGTGATTCTTGAAATATTCTTAAACTGGCCAAAGCAGGATCACAAAGGTGTATTTAATTCTCCATAAAAGAGAAGAATTATTTTCTAGTGTTTTCTTTGCATTTGGCTTGGTTATTGCCTTCAGTGACAGGGCATATTGTTTTATCTTTCTATATTAAAATGGTACCACATTCTGCACATCACAGTTCAATTTCTGAACCACTACGGTCTCTGGGCCCTTTTCTTCATTTGTGCCTGGCCAATCTACTGCAATGAACTTCCACCTCTGTCCCCTGATTTGTTTCTCTTAAGCCTAAGAATCATTATCATCCTCAGCAATAGCATTTCTATAACGTTTTAAGGTCTGCAAAGCCTATGTCTGTATTCTTTCATACGAGCCTCATAACAACTGTGGAGGTAGGTACCATTATCACCTCCATTTTACAAATGAGAAAACTGAGTCAGACAGAAGTTAAGTGACTTGTCCAGGGTCACACAGCTAATAAATGTTCGAGGCTGGATTTGATCTCAGGACTGCCTGACTCCAATCCCAGCACTCTGTGAGTCACTTAGCTAGCACTCTTCCTTTGCGTTTGCCTCTATTACGCTTCACTTTGATTTAGTGGACGGCTTAGATACAGGTTACAATCTTTCCATACTATCAATGGATTGCTTGATTAACTGACCTGGTACCACAGGCAAAGGTAAAGTGACACCTCTCCCATTCTTGTGGGGCATCAGAGTTTGTGAAGCCTTTGTCCCACAATGAAGCAGGCCATGTTTGGCTCTCATCTGTGCTGAGGAATCTTTGACAAGAACAACCCAGCGGTACTCCCTTTAACTCTCTTCTAGGATGTGGCTGATTTGCAGCCCCTTGGGGGAATAACCAGACAGATCTTTGGGCTGCCCCTACGTTTGCTTGCCTTGTTGTGTTGGAGACTAGACACACAGGCATTTGGAAATTCAGGCTTGAGCTCAGTCGCTTTCCCCTTATCTATATTACTCTTCAGACTATCAGAGAAAGCAATTAAATGGACACGGTCCAATTTCTCATTCCTCTAGTTATTCTGATGGCTTGTTCATCTGCCTTAGTATTGTTTCTGGTCAAGCTGCATAATCTATAATTAATTGTACAATTATTTTGTCCCTTTCATTAGGTTTTTTTTTTTATTAAAGTAAGGCCCAGTATTGGTGCTTCCTGATGGCCAAGCACTTCTCAGTTTAATAATGTGCATAAGGAACATAGCTAGGCTGGGCCAACTGAGCATTTTTCCCCAAGGCATTGAAATTTAGAGGCCTGATAATCCTTTCACTCTTTCAGCAAAAAGAAACAACTGAACTCAAAATGGAAAATCTCAAGAATCACTAGGTCATTTAGAAAATGACCACTTTCCCTACCTCTTTCCCTGTATACCGGGTGGATTCCGCTCTCACTCAGCCCAAGCCTGCTTGCTCCCCCAGTGACTCTATTATATTTCAAGCATCCAAATAGGAAGCCCCCTGGCCCAGAAGTCTCTGTCTCCCCATGACGAAGTCCGGACATCCAAGGACTCTCATCCCTTCTCCTTGGAGTCTTTTTGTGATGTCTGACCTGGGGACTAGAATGTCTAATTATGTCTCTGACCTCACCATGCCATGGATCTGTCATAGGGTCTATGGATACAAAAGTGAAAGTGGACCAGCCCCAATATGTACAAATAAGCTACAGATAGGATGGGTTGGAGACAATCTCAGAGGGAAGGTCCTCAACCGAAGAGAACTGCCTGAGAAAGGCTTCTTACAGGAAGTGGGATTTTAGCCAAGACTACAAGGAAGTCAGGAAAGCCAGAAGCAGAGAGAAGGGGGGAGGATGTGCCTGTGACTATTTCCACAGCTCACAATCATGTGTATATTGTACCTAGTATGTGCCAATATTGTGCTAAGCGCGCACGACCTGCGAGGTTGATGGTATGATTATTCCTGATTTACAGATGAGGAAACTGAGGCATAGAAGAGAAGTGACTTGTCCAGGATCACACAATAGCAAGTGTCTGAGGCTGGATTTAAACTCGGGGTTTCCTATCTCCAGGCCCAGTGTGAAACATGCCGTAGCTTTTCAATGGTTATAAAGGGCTTTTCAGATACATTAATCCTGGGAGATAAGAAGTTCAAATATCATCACTCCCATTTTATCGATGAGGAAACAGAGGTTGAATCCCAATGTGGAAGAGTGAAAAGGAGTTGTATGGTCAGAGGACATGTGTTCCAATCCTGGCTTTGCTACTTTTCTGTGTGAGAGACCTTGGGAAGCCACTTGTCTTTGGTGTCCCTCACTTTCCTCTTTGATCAAGTGAAAGGGCTGATGTGATGCCGTCCCTGGTCCCATCTCAACTTGAAGGCTACCATCCTAAGAAAGGCCCGAGTCACAGAGATAGGATGGGCTCCGGCCCATACTTTCAGCCAAAGTCTCTTGCCTGTGCCTGTCCTGCATTGAGCGGAAACATAAACTTGGGTGTGCAGGATGTTGCTGCCATGAAGGAGTGTGCCCTTGGTCTCAGGAGTGACATTTTAGAGCTAGAAGGCAGGTAGCTGAGCAGTCACCTTGTCAGGCTCTCCATAGAAACCATGGGGAAATGGATGCCTGAGTAGTCAAATGACTTGTCTGAAGTCACACATATAGTAAATGGCAGAGTCACAATGTGAACCCAGGTAGGGCCTCTGACCCCAAGCCCAAGAGCTCTTTCTTGCATTTTGTTGGGCATTCTGGTGATACTGAAATTTCATGAATTAAGGGCAACCCAATTAGCTAAAAATTGTCCAAAATTCTGGAAAGTGAGATGAAAGCAGGGCCGAAATGTGACCATAGGAGGCCCATGAAGAACAGGAAGACTAGGGAGCCCAGAGTTAAGGGTTTGGCCTGCTAAGAGCTTCTGTGGAGTTCATGGCTCAGCCAAAGGAGAAACCTCCCAGGAGCTTGTAGAGCTTGGGCTGCAGAGAGTGGTCTGCCCTGCTTTACACATTCACTTGACAGAAGCTTAGACTCTGCCTGGACCTCTCTTTAGACTCTTGGCAGCCCCTTTCATACCTTTGGGATTTGGCCCCAATTCCTGGAGGCTGACACTTAAGGAAAGTGTTCCATCTAATTTTTAGGTTAACAACAAAATGTCTTTAATTTTGTGAGCTGTCAAAATCTATCTTAGAACTGATTACCCCATGTCTTGGAGGCAATGAATGTAGGCCAAACAAAGCAGAAAAGTACAAAGAAGTAGGCCAGAATCAAGGGTGGCCATGAAGCAGTCAGAGCCAGCAGGCTATTCAAGAGAAGAGAGGAAGGGGAAACTCTCCTTCAACAAAATAATTAAAGGTAGGGAGGAAATTTTGTGAAGAAACTCAAAAAGATTGTGTCTGTTTCTGGCTTGGCCAGTTGAAGGAATAAGGAGGTGAGTATCACACCCTGCCCTGCCCTGGTGGGGCCACATCTACCAGGCTGTGGTGAGTTCATGTGTAGTGAGCATGCAGTAAGTGTTTAATAAAGGCTTGTTGATTAACAGCTATGCAGCGATAAACTAGCTGGTGTCAGGGAATGGCAATCACAAGGGCAGAGGGCCCTGAGTTCCTGTCCTGTGACGATTTTTCAAATTTTTAAATTTTATCATTTTTATTTAATATTTTAGTTTTCAACACTGATTTCCACAAGATTTTGAGTTACAAATTTTCTCCCCATTTCTAACCTCCCCCCATTCCAAGATGGCATATATTCTGATTACCTCATTCCCTAGTCAGCCATCCCTTCGGTCACCCCACTCCTCACCACCATCCCCTTTCCCCTTACTTTCTTTTAGGGGAGGATAGATTTCTATGCTCCATTCCCTATATATCCTGTTTCCCAGCTGCATGCAAAAACAACTTTTTTTTGCTTTTAAAACTTTGAGTTCCAAATTCTCTCTCCCCTCTTCCCTTCACACCCACCCTCCCTAGGAAAGCAAACAATTCAACATAGGTCACACATGTATCATTATGTAAAACATTTCCACAATACTCATGTTGTGAAAGGCTAACTATATTTCCTTCCTTCCTATCCTGTCCACCTATATTCAATTTTCTCCTTTGACCTTGTCCCTTTTCAAAAGTGTATGCTTTTGATTACCTCCTCCCCCATCTGCCCTCCCTTTTATCACACCCCTCCTTTTTTCCCCTTCCCCTTACTTTCCTGTGGCGTAAGATACCCAAATGAGTGTGTGTATTATTCCCTCCTCAAGTTGAATCTGTTGAGAGCAAGACTCACTCCTTCCCCCTCACCTGCCCCATCTTCCCTTCTCACAGAGCTGCTTTTTCTTGCCACTTTTATGTAAGATAATTTACCCCATTCTATCTTTCCCTTTCTCCCTGTAGTAGGAAGGCTGAATTTATAATCTCAAATATAATCATGTATATGTTTGAATGGTTCGAAATCGCAAGGTATGAGAGATTCTCTAAGTAGAAAGCAACAAAAAATTGATTTAGGCCCCAC
>JAQQSZ010004063.1:0-14269 GCA_028646595.1 Phalanger gymnotis | reverse complement strand
TTTTATTGGCCTTACACCTCCACTGCAGGTGCTAGTAACATTGTTGTTACAAAATGACATAGTTGGCAGAATCTGCATATTAAAAGGAAACTATGGGGTTTTAGGGTACTGGGATAATGGTTGGATGTTTTCCAGTTATTGGGTTGCGCTTTATACTTGTGATAGCTATGGTTCTGTGGATCCCCAGGAGCAACAGAGGCCTGAAGGAAAATAGGCAAGTAGCAAAGATAGGAGTGGAGTTCCAGGAGTTCACAGCAGGGCCTCTGGGAGATAACCTCTCCTTCCCACCCCCTACCCCACTAGCATTTCAGAGGAGACAGGCCAAAGCAGCAGTTGTGGGAGGAAAACAAGAAAAGCTGGGGGGAGGTGGGGATGACTAGAGCCAGGGATTGAATTGTATTAGCCCAGCTCCAGACTGTGCTGAAGGGTGGATTTCCTGAGATTGTATTGTATGTGGAGCCTTGAAACAGTGGCAGAGAACTTCCTTTATCCACTGGACAGAAGTGGTTGGTGAAGGAAGAGAAAAAGCAGAGAACGGCTCTTGTACAGAGTTGGCAGGAGCGGTTGTTGAAGTGAGACAAAGAGAGGTGAGCAGCCCATGTACCAATACTGCACGAGAGGAGGACTGCCTGTGGGAGAACTTTGGAAAGGTGAGAGCAAATGTGGAGAGCTGCCTACAGTGAGATTTGAACAGAAGCCAGGAGCAGCAGGCTCCTGCTGGAGGACCAGGAACCCAGGAGCATGGAGTTCAGCTCCAGGGCAAGATGGAAACTTTACACCAAGGCACTGAGTGTACTTTTTTACTGTCTTCCCTGGGACTGTTTGGGACCTAGGAGGGAGGGGTGGAGTTGTCTATGTTGGGTGAGGGGAAGTGCCGTGGACCCCCAAGGACCCCAACCTGTTGGCATTATTGCCCAGCTAATGCTCAGGACTTGGAAGTGGGGAGCTGGAGCAGTGTGGGGAGAAGGACACATCCCCAAGAGAACTTTATTTGGTCTTTTTTGTTTGCTTTTAGACTTTGCTAATTAAAGCATGCACATACCTGTGGGTACCAGGAGGAAGCCTGCAATGTCAGTGTGTAGAGAAGGACAAACCCTCAAGAAGGACTTTATTTGAATACTCTGTATTTAATAAAGAAGATGTAACTTGCTGGGTCTACGGGTGGATGTTATTTGCATTATATACAAGTATTTTGGAAAATGACACTGAATATATTTTGTTATGTTGTAAATCTTATGCTTTAGTTCTCTGATTGGATCACAATGTATAATGCCTCTATTTGTTCTAGGATCCATGGCTGTTTAGATTGTATAAAGCCAAGGATCCTGGAAGGGGTGATTGTAAAAGTAATTAAGTTGGGACTTTTTTTTTTACTGTTTTCTTTTTTAGAACACTGAGGTAATCAAGTGCCTTTGATGAGTCTGGTCTTTGTTTCTTTGATTAAATTGGGAGTCTTTGATGACGTGCTTAAGAAATAAGAAAGCCTAGTTCACTTAGGTTTGAGTTGCATGGTTGTGATGCCCTTTGACCCTGAACAGGGTATGTAAACTCAGAAGTTAGTGTTTTGTTTGAGGCTCTCACTCACTGAAAGAGTGTCATGTGATTTGACCAGACAAGACTCTGAGTAGCCCCCAGCTTTGAAAACCCAGATGTCGATGCCTCTCTCTCTGATAACTATGTAATTCTTTGATCAGACAGCTAGAGGCCTGTCTGTTGATGACTGTGTGTGTTTGTTCTGTTTGTATTGTCTTTGTTTGTAGTTTCTATTTGTATTCTCTCTGAAGTTCAGGATGCTGGCTTTTCCCCCTGAACTAAGTGAATGAAAAGAACTGTATTCAGTGACAAAAGATCTGTTTGAAACTATCTCTTGAAACTACTTATATGATGTTATGTCAGGATTTCAACCTCTTGTTTATGTAAAAAAAAGAATTAAATATGCTCTAAGGTCCCTTCCATGGGCAGCTAGGTGACAAAGGAAATAGAGTGCTGGGCCTGCATTCAGGAAATCTCATCTTGAATTCAAATCTGTCCTTAGACACTAGCTATGTGACCCTGGCAGAGTCATTTTACCTCTCTTTTCCTCAGTTCATCTGTAAAATGGGCTGGAGAAGGAAATGGAAAAACTACTCCTGAAAA
The DNA here is from genome assembly GCA_028646595.1 of Phalanger gymnotis. Classification (NCBI taxonomy): domain Eukaryota; kingdom Metazoa; phylum Chordata; class Mammalia; order Diprotodontia; family Phalangeridae; genus Phalanger; species Phalanger gymnotis. The sequence continues at coordinate 12,133 of JAQQSZ010004063.1, read as the reverse complement.
AATAAAGAAAAGAAAAGAAAAACCCTTAAATGAGGTCACAAGAATCAGAAATAAATGAAACAGATGAACAATAACTAATTCCTTTCCTGCTATAAATGTATGAATTTAAGCATTTGTTTATTATATGCATATAATTTCCAGAGGAAAAAAATAATAAAAAGTCAATTATGTGAACATTAAGTGTTAGGTAGAAATAAATCTAAAGGAACTCATGGAAGTTCAAATTCAAGAACTGAATGAGAATATTTAAATTTTATTTGTGAGTTTGTAAGTGAAAAAGTATAACCATAGAGGGTATTGGACACTGATTATCCTAACTGGATTAAAGAGTATAAAGGGTGAATAGGTGGTAGGAATAAGAAGAGCAAGAGTTTTAAGAATCTGCAGTTTTGTTTTTTCTATTAGGATCTAGGGATTATTCAGTTCCTAAGAGGGGAGTGCTCAAAAGAAAACTGATATTTAAACATGACTATTCATGGAATGTGCAGAATTAAATGAGGACAAAAAGGGGCCAGAGGCAGAAAATTCTTCGAAGAAGCTGCTATAGCAGGTTTAGGTCTGATTTTGGCAGAATGATTGAGCTCTATGGATCTTCAGAGGCATAACGGAACTCAAGGAACTCAAGTAAGAATTAGTAATTCTAATAATTGAAAGGCAAAGTTAAAGAAAAAATGTAGATCTCTTCCTAAACCTTTTCTAAAACATTCCCCAATTATACATAGTCTAATCTTTGAAGAAAGCTAATTCAAAAGAATCTACCATATGCCAAGTACATTAGCACTTCATTTTGGGATAATTTAGTGTTTTGGAAGATTATCTTCACTTTAAGTCAAAATTTTCCTCTTATGTACCTAAACCTTGTTCCTCATTCTACTCTCTAGAGACAAAAACAGAATTCTTCTTTAACATAAAAGATCTTTACAAAATTGGATATAGCTTTCAAGTATCCCTTTTCCCAATTTATCATGAATGCTTCTCTTTACCGGGCTAAATATCCCAAGTTCATCCCTTAAATTCTCATATGGCATATTCTGCTCTTTCATTCCAACACCTGTCCTCTAGATAAACTCTATGCATCTTTCCTAAAATATGTTAACTAACAGTAAACACGAAACTCCAATTATCTTCTGACTAGATAAGTATGTTACCAAACTATTACTTTCCTTAATCTTCACATTGTCACTGTTTTAATAAAGCTTCAGGTGACATTTATTTCTTTTTTGTGGTTGTCCACATTTACTCATATGATTTGTATAAATTTTGAAGTTCAAGAGAAAAACTCTTAATCTTCTTTACACAAACTACCATCTAACCAGATATCAACAACACTTTATTTATAGAGCTAGTTTTGGGAATCTTAAGTGAAAATATTTAAATTTATTTCCAATAATTTTCATTTTGGTCTAATTATTCTATCTTGCTAAGATCCATTTTTGGATTCTGTTATCAAACATGTCAGCTATTTTACTATGCTATGTGTCATTTAAAAATTGTGTGTATACATCATCTATTCCTTCATATAAGTCATTGAGAATAATGTTGAACCATATGTTGGAATGGATAGATCTCTAGGGAACTTAGAGATTTCTCTTCAAAATGACATTAACTGTTAGCTCCTTGAGAACACGGACTACCTTTCACATTTCTTTGTATTTCCAGTACCTAATACTCTGCCTGGCCCATAGTAAATGCTTTATAAAAGTTTATTGATGAATTGACATTAATCCATTAATGATCACTGTGACTCCAAAGTTTTCCATGTGCAAATAACTGAACTATCATTTTTTTTCTAAATCACAAATGTTTTGTCGATGCTTGTCTGAAATTTAAGAACAAAATGTTTATAGTATCTTCTTGATCTGCCAACCTAAACATTCTATTTAAAAAATGAAAATGTCATTTATTTGGCATCATTTCTTCTTGGAAAAGTTTGTAGTATTATATAAATCCTTGGGGGTGATGTGTCATGTTTTAAGGTGGGTTGGTAGAGTGAAAATCTTTTCTTCTTTGAGGAAAGAAGTATGGGACTTAACCACATGGAAGTAACTTTTAGTCTAAATGACTATGTCCTGAAAGAAAGTGGAGCTGACTGTAGTAGGGTATTGTTTGTCTCTAGGAATCCCAAATTTATTGTTTTCCTTTTTTGTGTAGTGGCTTCAATGCAAAAGAGTATTACAACCAACCTCTTTCTTCTCTTTCTCTTATTTGATGTGGAGATGCAGACAAGAAAATTTCTAATATTTACAGGGGAATCATAGCAAAAAGATAAAAAAAATCGAGTAGCCAATCAGACTGAAAACAATCATTGTAAACACAATTTCAGTTCTGGGCCATAGATTACAAAGGAATTTAGTTTAATCTTTTCATCATTTATTATTATCTAATCTATCCTAGACAGTGAGATTATGCCTTATTGGATTCTTCTCTTATGTGTGACAAAGAAAGCTTTCTCTTGCTTTTTAAAGTCTTTTTTTTTCACCACATATCTGGCCTATGACCTTTTCCAGCAATACATTTCTAATGATATCCCTTATTCCATTTTCACATGCAGTTCTCTAGTCATGATATTCAGCAAGATATCCATTACCCCATGCACTTTTGCCTTTCCTCTTTGGAAACAAGAAACCTTAATTCTTCTGACATTAGAACATTCTCTGAATTATATACAGAGTACAACAGTAAGAATATTGTCATTACAAATATAGGGGATGGATTTCAGGCCTCATCTTGGAGTAATTAAGAGCAGAAAGCAAAAGTTCAGAGGTAATTGATGCTTTCACATTTTTGGCAAAAAAGATAATTTTAATAATATATCCAATATAGACAATGTTTTTCATCTGCTCTCTTCTTCCATAAGCCTTAAAGGGTGTATGAGACCACCTAGCAATCTGCAAACTGCCTAGCTCCCAGGTAGCTTAAATTACTATTGCAAATGTTTTGCCTTTGAAATAACTGACTAGAGAATGCTCAACCTCTGCAAAGCTTAGTGACCTACAGAGCATCCCCTGCCCCACGATATCAGTCGCTTTCACCTTTGAGAGATTGAATCCAGTGATCCAGAATCAATGAGGCACAAATTATAGTTTAGAGTACTTAAAAAAAAAAAAAAACAGAGCGGATCCTGAGCAAAGCCTAGCTCAAGCTATGGACATTGCCAGAGCAAACGTTTGATAATTAAATGTTTGCTCAAGGTCCGCATTTACTTCTTGGGCTTTATTAAAAAACAACAGCAAAACAACAGCAACAAAAAAACACTTTCATTGAGTCAGTACCTTTCTGTGACCGCTATGTGTATCAGATAACTCTGCCTTACACTTCAATGATTGTTATGTGTGTGTCTTCGATTTATTATCATTATGAAGCATTTTCATCTCGCATGGGTACCTAGGGATAATTTAAATAAATTTCCAAATAAAACCATCTTTGATGTCTTTATTTTCAGATAAAACAACATTATGTTTGTGAACTTTAGGGGAAATAAAAGGATTTGGTCCAGGTATCTAGGGCAACCAATGCTTGGGAATCTAAGAAAGGGACATCCTATTCTTCACTACATTTATCCAGTTTTGATAATTAGGATAGAAAATATTTTCCAATATTAAATAATATGTACAAGAGTGTGTGTGTGTGTGTGTGTATGTGTGTATGTGTGTAACTGGTAGTATAAAGCAGGTGTTTACTAAAACTTAAAGACAAGATGGCTCCATCATCATGGGTGATTTCTTGTGCTAAAGCTTTTGAGGAATCAGAGCAAAAAAATTACATAATTGCAGATTTAGCTGAAATGTCAGAGACCATTTTTTCTGACGCATACCTAAAATAGCAAGAATCTACATACACACAGAATGGTTTTTTTTTTGTTTTTATTTGATGGCCACCAAAAAAGGAGGAACTAACAACCACGGAAGTCTGCTCAACTTTCAGATAGTCTAAGTTTTTAGAAAGGGTATGTATGTGTATGTACACATGTATATGCATGTACATGTATATATAATACAGATGTACACATACATGCGTATATGTGTATAATACACATATGTGGATATATGTTCATGCATGCATACATCTCTGTGTGTATATGTATGTGTATATTTGTGCGTATGTGTGTATATACATATGTGTGTATATGTGTGTGTATGTATGTATATGTATATTCCTGGAATCAAGTCCAAATTTTCTTCTTTTCATTTTTCACTCATTGCTCCTCATTCTGCCCTCTGGCGACAAGTAGAAAAAAGTAAATTAGAAAATGTCCCTTCTACATGAGGACCCTTCAAAAATTGGGAAACAATTATCATGCTGTCTTTTCCCCCACAAGTCTTCTATACTCTATTATGTGTATCCTCTGTTTAATCATTACCTATGAGAATTGTCATTTCACCACTTTGAGAATACACGATGTCAAAAGAGAATGATCTTTCCACCTTTCTAGTACATATCCTCTCTATGTTTCTGTAGACAGCTTTCCAGTTGGAAAAATTAACAAGTCTATACCAACTTGTCAGCTTTCTTGTGATAAACTTCTTTGCATTTAGCTAGGTTCTTTTCCATGGAAGAAGTAATACAATGTGTCTCTAGGCTTTTATACTGAATGTGCACACTGAGTAGAAACTGGCAAATTTAGACCTTCCTTGGTACAGTATCTGGGAAACTTGGCAGCTTGTGGAAGACCAAGCTGGACTTGGAGACAGGAAGATACAGATACTTAAAAAGTTCTGGGGCTCAGCTGCCTTTTCTGTAACACAAGGGAGTTAGACTTAATATCCTTAAAATCTCTTCATGGTCTAAATCTATGATCCTATAATGTTGAAACAGTATTATTCAGTGATGTCATGATTTTTCACTTAGTCTTACACATCACATCCTCAAAATCTTTTTGTAAGTTTCTAAGCATTCTCTTCATAAGTAGGTAAAGTGTTCAGAAATATACAATTTAAATAAATGTCATTAACCAATAGTCATTTATTAAGAACTTATGTTCCAGTCACTGTGTGAGGCAAGGGGAATACAAAGACAAACAAACAAATAAAAACAGTCTCTGCCTCAAAGAACTGGTATGAAATTCCATTAGTTTGGCAGCATCACACGTCCTCCTCAGAAAAAGTAAGCGTTATTACTATACACAGTGTGAGATGGAGATGTGGGGTCGGATTCATGCCACACGTGGCAGTAAGACCCAAACTCCTTCACATAATTCCACTCAGACCATTGGCCGATGGTCAGCTATCAAATGCTTCTAGGATCATTCATTCTCACTCCTTTATCTTTTCAATTCTCTCTTTAGTCACTCAGTACTCATTTTGTTTAAGCTCTTCACCAACTACCTCCTTGTGAATCACTTCTCCAAACATACGGATTCTTGAACTACTTTACATTAAAATTGAATACTATTCACCAATGAACTGGCTCTCACAAATACTTAATTCAGGCACTGACTCAGCCCACACTCCTTCCTTCCACCACAGCCATGCTATTTTCTGAGGGCTAACACAAGCCTTAGGGCTACTTCTTGACTCTCTTATACAAAACCAGAAAATTGGAGGCAGCTGCACTTTCCCATGCCCTCAGGCACACAGCTGTTTCTTATTTCCTGGCATACTCAACTTCTGAACTTCTGACATATCAAATATTAGAGGAGAGTTTTAGCAAAGGTAGAAGTTGTCATAAACTACAATCTTTCATTTCCTTTCACTTTTGCCTTATCCTTGTTTTCTCTCATTTTAAGTTAACTATATTCATAATAATAATTAAACAATAAATCAGCTTTGTATTCCTTACTCTATAAAACTTAACTATCTTCTCTACTTTGTGATAAATATGTGTGAATGTATGTAACCAGCATCAGTAAGTGGGTATTGACTAAAACCCAAAGGCAAAATATCTCACTGGAAGAAGAGTTGACACATTTTATATGTGTGACTGTGGGCAAATTATTTAACCTTTCAGGCAACTAAGACTATATATATGCGTTTGCAACATCCCACAGCACAATTTTTTCTCTTTAGTTAGACAGATAGATAGATAGATAGATAGATAGATAGATAGATAGATAGATAGATAGATAGATAGATTGTAGGAAGAGATGATAAAGACATGCACACATGGATGTTCATACACACAAGTACATGCATATGTGCATATGCATATGGGTATGTGTCTATCAATACACATGAACATATGTGCCTGTAGACCTACATGTTTGTGTGCATATACATATGTGTATTAGCTAATTCAGTCAGAAGAATTAAGAAAGGTAAATCTTCTAGGCTTAAGGAGGGGTATTTTCCTATTAAGTATTCCTAATAAGTATTCCTGTGTTCAGTTTTAGAAGCCAGTTTTAAGGAAGACCATGATAAGCTGGAGCACAGTTTAGAAGATGCTAACCATATCAATAAGATATGTTGATCAGTTAAAGGAAGTGGACATGTTATTAGGGAGAAGAGAAGACTCAGAAATTTGATAGTTTTCCTGAAGGGAGTAAGATGTAATAGGCAGGTTCACTTTGGCTCCAGAAGAAATTAATTGGGGAAAATGCACAGAAAATAAATGTTGGCTTGGTGTAAAGAAATCTGTGAAAAATAACTTTACACTCATTTGCAGAGAGCCAAGGGGCCATTAAGATTTTTGAAAGGTTCTTTTTTAAAATTTTCTTGTGTTCTTTTATTTTACTCAGTTGCTCTTATTGTGATGAAAGTTTTTTTTTGTTTAGAATGCTTATTGATTTTCACTTGAACTAATTATGAAATAGCAAAAATAGAATGGTTTCATGATAGAGCACTGAATCGACAGAAAACTGTGTCTGTTCCCACTCTCAACAAGATCAGTGTCATGGCAGACATTGTAGTTGGGCCAAGGAAGTATGAATGGCTTAATAGCTTTAATTTTAAATATAGGTCCTCTTTGTGGTTACTCATGCTTATGAATATTATGCAACAAATATCCATTTGCCTTGTAAATAGAAGAAACTGAGTTTTAATTAATAAAAGTAAAATTGCAATTCACCCAAAGTTATTCTAGCCAGTTTATGGTTACATTTTAAAGACTGATCCAGTAGAATAAGTTTGGTGACAATGAAGGCTGTATCTGCCACATAGTAGGTACTTAATAATTGACACATTCACTTAGTGACATAGTGAATAGAATACTCACTTTAGAATCTGAAAGATCTGGATTCAAGTCCTGATTCTTACATATACTACCTTTATATTGATAAACAGGTCTTTAATCTCTCATAGATCCAGGTAATTCTGTAAGACTTAAGTTTCAACTCCCAAGCCATCCTCAGCAACATCCCAAGCAACTCCCATCCTCAGAATTCCCTATACCCGTGAAATCACAGGTGTAGATCTAAATAAAAACAAAATAACAAAAGGAACTTTCCTTTCCTGTATAGCAAGTCTAATGTCCATCCTTTGTCTTATTTGCTATCATTTTGCCGAAAAAAATGAACACTTTAAGGCAAGCATATTTACACAGAAAACTCAGGTGACCCTTGAGGAGTTGTTTGGGTTTTCTCTCCTTAGCTTAGAGTTATGAGTTTTGTTCTATTTTCAGGGCCTTATTTCATGTCTTAAAGGTCAATGTTTGTATTATTACTTGACCTTTATTTCCCTAGCACTACCTACACTGCTTGAATATTATTTTGTTGTTGGTTTGTCCAAATCTGCATTTCTGTCTCCTATTTCAGATCACTTACCATATTTCTGAGAGGACAAGAGAAATAATTAGCACCATGAACACACAAGGCAATGTTGTGATTAGAATACAGTACAATCCAAAACATTCACAAAATCTAGAACAGATAACAGTAAATAAAAATTTGATTGAACTTACAGTCTTCACATTGCCTCATTACTAGAAATTATTTGGCAGTACAAGTATTTTTATCCCAATCTTAGAAATCAAGAAACTTATGCTCAGAGAGATGAACTTACTTGTGCAGGTTTATTCAGTTGGGAAATACTAAAGTCAAGGCACAAACCCATTTTTTGTGATTATAAGACTATTTCACTTAAATATCACTGCCTTTATGAGAAGGAAATTGTAAATAAAGACAAAGAAGGACAGATCGTTTCCTTATCGATGAAATATTTAAGGTAAATGTTAAATATTAAAATATCAATTATTTAAACTAACTATAATAATATAATAGAATAATAATCCTTTGCCCCCAAGTATAATATTTTAAAAATATTTCTACTATTCCATAGTGCTTTTTCATTGTTGAAAATCATTTTCGACTAAAGGCCTCTAAAGATCCCCAAGGGTCCTAATGCATTCCTAGAAAGAAGCTTCACTTGTTCAGGCAAAATGAATTAAAAGGTTGAGCAATTAACCAGTGACCAAATAAAACAAATAGATCATTTAGTCTCCAACTTACTTCCCCAACCTCCCCCAGCTTTGTGTTCAGACTCAGTAAAGCCGTCACTAGTAGCAGCAGTAGGTTTTCTGGGAAGCAGTTTAGCCACTAGCCTTAGTTGATTGCTGATTGGATTGCCTATTTACATACAATTTGTTGATCCAAATGGGTTCTCTGATACTTCAGTAATGTACAAGTGGTACTTCCAAAGTCCATCCAGACTTTCTCAACCTATTTGACTCTTGCCCATTTATCTTTTTTTGTAAATCTTCACCCAAAACTTAAAGGCCCAAAATAAAATTTACTTTTGAAAAAACCTTGTCCAACTTAATAATTGGCCATTAATTATGAGACAATTTATACACTTATTTTTGCTTTTATTGATTCATTCTTAACAATATTATCAAATGATTCTTGTAGCTACATTAGTATCAGTAGGAAAGAACTAGGGATATTAATTCTGGAGTAGAAAAAACTCAAGGGGAATTTGATAGATATCTTCAAATACCCTGAAGTCTGTCATGAAGAAGAGGCATTAGATTATAATTTCTACATAGATAATATGTGTGTATATGGGGATGCAAAATATATTTTACATATATATTATTGTAATGCCAGTGTGATATTCATAGCATCTGCTATGAATATACATGCGTATTTCAAGGACTGAGTCACAAAATATAATTAGCTCTCTCCACTAAAGACCAAATTAAAACATTTATTCAGCACAGAAAGATGAGGCAAAACATTGCTATAGAAATACAAGAAGGCAAAACTTAACAAAGCAACAAAAATATTTGTACACATCACCAGACCATGGTGCCCCTACATTTTAAGTATCCTTCTTGCCAAGCCTTCCCACTGGCAAGCCTCCCTGAAAGGGGATCCCTGCCCCCACAAAAGTTCCCCTCAAGGCACTATAAATCTTCCTGTAAACAAAGACTTGGCACCTGATTGGCTTACCACCTAGAAGCTTGAAAATCTCCTTGCCTCAGCACTTAATTGGAAATTGCCACAGCCCAGAGCCTGATTAGCTCTGGCCCAGGGCTCTGTGTGACCCAGTAGTGGTATGTGTCACAGTTGTGAATTGGGCCCAAGTTCAAAGCAGCAAGACATCCTGATTTAAATACTTGTGTACCTTTAGAACTTGGAACATGGCCGCTGTTCCAAGAGAACATATTCCATTAACCCTACAATTATGTACATGGACAATTATATAAATATGTATATACACATATATATGTATATATACATATATGTATATGTATATATGTATGCACTTATATACTTCATATGTAGGTATCTACGTGTATATGTATATATATGCATATATATATGCACTTATACACTTCATATATAGATATATGTGTGTATATATATATACATATTTGCAGATATATAGATATCTATAGATATAAATAGATATCTATCTATATATAATTATCTAGATGTAGATTTCTCTATATCTCTTTACATAACTTTGTATAGATAAAATGTATAAGTAAATTTTTCTCTCCATTTAGCAATCTATACCAAATGTTTCTTGTAGCCATGTTAGTATCCACTGACATATGTGGATATGTATGTGCCTGTGTTTGTGCATATGGGGAGACAGAAACAGAAAGAGACAGAGGAAGGAAGACCTTACATTTTTGCCCTGAGAAGAAACACTTCTATTTTTAAATTTGGAACCAGTTACTTGCTCTCCTCGTCTCTCCCTTCCTTTTCCCCTCTCTTCTCCTCCCCTCCCCTCTCTTCTCCTCTTCTCTCCTGTCCTCTCTTGTCCTCTCCTGTCCTCTCCTTTCCTCTCCTCTCCTGTCTGTCTCTGTCTCTCTCTCGCCTCATCTCTCTCTCCCATATATGTGTGTGTACATGTATATAATACACATACATGACTAACAGTTTTATGCACAGATATACATGCATATATAAATACACACACTTACATACATGTATACATATATCAACTGATCCAATATGGCTATAAGAAGACATAGAGAGGGAGAGGGGAAATGAGTGATAGAGATAGCTATCTATATAGATATCGTTATTTATTGATAGATAAATATAAAATATGTCTATATGTACCTATATATATAAAGTATATTGTGCATATATGTGTATGTACATATGTTATATGTAATGTGTGTATGTGTAATTCCAGCACCACATATACACAGAGGTTTACTTGTGTACTTATAGAAACAAAGGCTATCTGAACAGAGGTGGTAGTCTACTCCTTTTTCCTCATGACAACCTTCAAATACACGAAAACAGATATCAGATTTGCTCTGAGTATTCTCTTCTCCAGCCCAAATACCCCTATTTCCTTTCTACTGATATTAACATGGCTACAAGAATCATTAGATTCTATTAGTCAGAATTAATTTGATTTAAAAACAGATTTTCTAGCTTTGCCATAATCAATGGCCAATTGTCTTTTTTCCCGGAGTAAAATTTAATTTTGGGCTCCAGGATATTGGGTGAAGCTTTAGAAAATAGAAAGACATAAGAGTCAGACAGGCTGAGGTCTAAACAGACTCAGATTTGTACCCTTTGAGGAATCATTTGTGCCGTACTGAAGTAACACAGTCCCCACTGGGGGTAACAAACCGTTTCCAAATAGAGGTCATAATCATTTTTTTACAATACAATAAGCAATCAAGTAATCATGATAGCTAAAATGCTTCTCAGAAAACCTGAAAATACATGCATACACACACATGCGTGCGTACACATACACACACACACACACACACACACACACACTTCAGTCCTTCATCACCAATTACCTTTCAAAATGGTGTCCTGGAGATATCTTAAAGTCAGTATGTCCAAAACTAAATGTTTCTCCGCCTCGTATCTTCCCAACTTACCCATTTCTGTAAAAGGCACCATTATCCTTCAAATTTTGCAAATTGATAATATCTGCATTATCCTGGATACCTCAGTCTCCCTAGTCCAACATATCCAATGAGTTTTCAAATCTAGCTTTTTCCACCTCTACACCTCTTCCATCTGACCCCTTCTCTCCGCTCTCGTAGCCACCGAATTAATTCAGTGTCATATCACTTCTCACTGAAATTATTGCAGCAGACTTTCAACTGGTCTCTCAACCCCATTTTTCTTCTCCCTTAAGGATATCTACACTCTGCTGCCAAAGCAATTTTCCTTAACCACAGATTTGACCAGATCACTATCTTACTCAATTAAGTCCAGTGGCTTTCACTACCATGAGTGTCAAGTACAAATTCCTCTGTTTCGCTTTTAAAGCCCTAGATAACCTGGCACCAACCTATCTTTCAAGCTTCATTGACATTATTCCCATCCCACACTGCATGATATAGCCAAATTTGGTTTTACTCTCTCTTGCATACCATCTCCCATTATCATTTGTCTCACAAGACTGTTATGTCCTATCTTCTTACTTCCATCTCATAGAGTTGCACTCTTCCTTTAAGGCAAAGCTCAATAATCATAATCTCTAGGAAATCCTTCCAGTCTTCCCAAATGCTAGTGCTCTATCACAAACTACCTTGTATTTAACTAATTTGAATATATTTGTCAATATTAATTTTATATTTATGATGTAAATTTACATACAAATGTATTTATGTATGTACTTCTCATCTCCCCATTACAATGTAAGTTCCTTGGAAGTTGGTATTCTTTTATTCTTTCTACTCATTTTCCCACATATCTAGCTCAAAGGTTATTAATAAATTGTGATTTATTGTTTGATTCATTCTTTGAACCTACAGTGAAGAATCAATA
>JAQQSZ010004062.1:0-14269 GCA_028646595.1 Phalanger gymnotis | reverse complement strand
GTCTTTTGGACCACCTTTTCCATTTGGCTAATTCTGCCTTTCAAGGCATTCTTCTCATCATTGGCTTTTTGGAGCTCTTTTGCCATTTGAGTTAGTCTATTTTTTAAGGTGTTGTTTTCTTCAGTATATTTTTCAGTATTTTTTTGGGTCTCCTTTAGCAAGTCATTGACTTGTTTTTCATGGTTTTCTCTCATCCTTCTCATTTCTCTTCCCAATTTTTCCTGTACTTCTCTAACTTGCTTTTCCAAATCCTTTTTGAGCTCTTCCATGGCCTGAGACCAGTTCATGTTTTTCTTGGAGGCTTTTGATGTAGGCCCTTTACTTTGTTGACTTCTTCTGGCTGTATGTTTTGGTCTTCTTTGTCACCAAAGAAAGAGTCCAAAGTATGGGACTGAATCTGGGTGTGTTTTCGCTGCCCGGACATGTTCCCAGAAAACTTACTTGACCCTTGAGTTTTTCAGCGGGGTATAACTGCTTGTAGACTAAAGAGTTCTATGTTCCATGCTTGGGGGGGGATGCGCCAGCTCTGCCTCACCAGCATGCCTCCTTTCCCAAGAACCCCCAACCCAGACTGGACTTAGATCTTCATCAGGCTCTGCAACTCCTGCTCTGATCCACCACTTAATTCCTCCCACCAGGTGGGCCTGGGGCCAGAAGCAACTGCAGCTGTAGTTCTGAAGCTACCCCACCTGTGCTGCCCCCCGGGGCAGTGGCTGAGTCACAAACTCCCTGTCCCCAACAGCTTTTCCCACTAACCTACTCTGTTGTCTTTGGTGTTTGTGGGTTAAGAAGTCTGGTAACTGCTGCAGCTCACTGATTCAGGGTGCTAGGGCACGCTCCACCCAGCTCCTGGTCTGGTTGGTCCTCACTGCCCAAGCTGGGCTCTGCTCTGCTCTGCTCTGGTCCCCTCTGCTCCCAGCTCCATGTGGGATAGACCTTACCCAGAGACTATCCAGGCTGTCCTGGGCTAGAGCCCTGCTTCCCTCTGCTACCCTGTGGGTTCTGCAGTTCTAGAATTTGTTCAAAGCCATTTTTTATAGGTTTTTGGAGGGACTTGGCAGGGAGCTCATGCTAGTCCCTGCTTTCCAGCCACCATCTTGGCTCCACAGTTATTCTTTGAACAATATTGTTGTACCTGTATACAATTCTTTTGGTTCAGTTCATTTCAGTGTTCATTATTTCCTGTAAGTTTTTCCACATTTTTATAAAATCAGCTTGCTCGTTATTTCTCACAGCACAGTCACATTCCATCACAATCATAACACAACTTGTTTAGCCATCCCTCATTTGTCAGGCACCCCCTCAATTTCCAGCTCTTTGCCAACACAAAGAGAGCTGCTATAAATATTTTAGAACACATGGTTCTTTTCATATTTTTTTTCCTGATCATAGCCCTAATATCAGTATTTCTGGGCCAGATGGTATACACAATTTTGTAATAGTTTGGGTGTGATCACAGATCACTCTCCAAAATGGTAGGATCAGTTAAAATTTCCACCAACAGTCAATTAATGTCCAATTTTTCCAAATCCCTTTCAACATTTGTCATTTTCCCCTTCTATCATTTTAGTCAATCTTATAGGTATAAGATGATATCCCAAAGCTGTTTTCATTTGCATCTCTCTAATCAATAATGATTTAGAGCAATTTTTGTATGACCATAAGTAGTTTTGATTTCTTCAATGAAAAACTGACTGTTCATATCTGTTGACCATTTATCAATTGGGGAATGACTTATATTCTTATAAATTTGACAAAGTTATCTATATGTTTGAGATATAAGACCTTTATTTGAAAAGCTTCCTTTAAAAATTTTCCCCTAATTTTCTGCTTTTCTTCTAATCTTGGCTATGTTGATTTTATTTGTATAAAACCTTTTTAATTTAACTTAGTCAAAGTTATCCGTTTTACATATCACAATGCTCTCTGTTTCTTGTTTATTCATAAATTCTTTTCCTATCCCTAAGTCTGATAGATAATATCTTACATGTTTGTCTAATTTCTTATGATATCTCTTTTTATATCTAGGTCATATATCAATTTTTACTTTATTTTAATAAATAGTGTAAGATATTGGTCTCTACCTGATTTCTGCCAGACTACTTTTCAGTTTTCCCAACAATTTTTACTAAGCAGTGAATTCTTGTCCCAAAAGCTTAAATCTTCATATTTGTCAAACACATGGTTACTATAATAATTTACTACTATGTATCGTATGTCTGCTCTATTCCACTGATCCACCTTTTTATTTGCTAGCTAGTATCAAACAGTTTTGATAATTACTGCTTTATAATACAGTTTAAGATCTGGTACTGCTCAACTTCCTTCCTTTACATTTTTTATTAATTCTTTTGATATTCTCAATCTTTTATTCTTCCAAATGAATTTTGTTATTGTTTTTCATCATTCAACACAATAATTTTTTGGCAATTTAATTGGGATGGCATTGAATAAGTAGGTTAGATTAGTTAATGTAGAATTGCCATCTTTATTATAGTGGCTCTGTCACTCATAAACAATATTTCTCCAGTTATTTAAATCTGATTTTGTTTGTATACAAAGTGTTTGTATGTATGTTCATGTAGGTCCTGGGGTTGTATAGATAGGTATACTCCCAGATATTTTATACTGACTACAGTTATTTTAAATGGAATATATCCTACTATGTGACATTCATTTTCAGTTCTCTGGAGACAACTGTGTTCCATGGCTTACAGTCATAAAGCATAGTAGAATACTGGTATTTAAAAATCGAGCCTTTTTAGGGGACATGTTTAGGACTATTAAAGGAGCTGTATGATTTCCTGAAGTTCATTCAGCCTGATCAGTTTCATGCTGGTCCTACCTTTTTGTCCATCTGTATTGGCTATTATAGATGTGTGTATTGATGGACAAACTCTCTATATTGTCCATCTAACTGTTTACTACTTTCTAGGCAATAGACATTCTTCTTCTTCTCAGTCTTTCCTGTTTGTATGGTTCAGGTATTTAAAGATATCTTCCAGGAGCGTTTGCAATATTCTAGGCCTTGTGGGGCTAACACCATGTTATCTGCACACAGATTCATAGGGAATCCCACTTCAACTTAGAATCTGTGCTAGATGTCATCTTTCACAGAAGCAAATATGTTTTGTTAGCATAGGCCTTCTTATTTTATGCTTTATCTGATGTCTGTGATCAGAGAATCATAACATTGCTTATCTCAGTTATATCTTTCAAGGATTCTTGAGTGATTTTGATATATGAATGGGAGAAACCTTGTTGGGAGAGGACCTTTAAGGTTGCTTCTTGCCCTAAGGAATCAAACTCTTTTTCATAACAGCGATAACCATAGTGATATCTTCTATTCTCTTCATCTTTCTCAGTTGCATAATGGAAAAGAGATGCTCCCCTGAGTAATATAACTTGTGGAAGTCCGCCTATTTTCTATACCAAAACCGTCAACTGAGGATACCCTCAGATTATCATGACTATCTTGCATAAATGGAAAATAGGCATGTAGATTAGTGTATGTTGATGCTCTCTTAGTCATTGGTTTTGGTATTAATTAAATCCAAGGTTTTTTCCCCATAGCTTCATCTAGCTACCCTTCTTTTATGATACTATGATACATTATGATTACTAAATACCTGACAACTTTGTCATCTCCACCACCGAGTTCTATGTATACTTGGCCCAATCCTACTATACTTTTTATTTACCATTCTACTCCTTCTATAAGCACATCTGAAACCTTCATGTTAGAAACTAACTTTGATAGTTCTATTCTCCTTGATGGTGAAAACAATTTCTTTTTAAAATCTTAGCAATATTTTTTATTTTTCCTCTATTGTCATTATCCTTTCTTCTTTTTGCTCTCTTCTGTTCTTTGTCCTCTTTCTTTTTGTGTCTTTTCTTCCTTCTTTCTTCCTTCTTTCCTCCTTTCTTTTTTTCTTCCTTCCTTCCTTCGTTCCTTCCTCCCTTCCTCCCTTCCTTCCTTCCTTCCTTCCTTCCTTCCTTCCTTCCTTCCTTCCTTCTTTCCTCCCTTCCTTCCTTTCTTCCTTCTTTCCTTCCTTCCTTCCTTCCTTCCTTCCTTCCTTCCTTCCTTCCTTCCTTCCTTCCTTCCTTCCTTCCTTCCTTCCTTCCTTTCTTCCTGTCTTTCTATCTTTCTTTCTTTCTTTCTTTCTTTCTTTCTTTCTTTCTTTCTTTCTTTCTTTCTTTCTTTCTTTCTTTCTTTCCCTTCCTTCCTTCCTTCCTTCCTCTCTCCTTCCCTCCCTCCTTTCCTTGCTTCCTTCTTTTCTTTCTTTTCTTCTGGGTCTCTCTATCTCATCCTGCTTGGTAGTGCAATATCCACTTACTGTTCTAATCACAAAACTGAACAGCATGGAAAATTTCAGTTGCTCGTTTTTCTGACCTGGGCTAATTTCCCCATCCTTAGGCAGCCTGGTGGCCCTTTACTCCAGAAGCCTCACCATGTCATTGCTGGACTTAGTGCAGATGCCCAGTTGAGTTTATCACCACCACACATCAGAACTCCCAAGCTCAAGTGATCTACAAGACATTTCCTTAGACATCTCCTCATTTCTCACCCAGCTTTCTCATTTTTTAATTCTTTGATTTCTCTGGCAGCACTCATTTTGGACTTATTTGGCTCCTCCACCACACCCCTAGTAAATTCATCAAGGGGAATGCTCATCTTCTTCTAAGATCCAATCCGCCTTGTAACTCACAACTCATCAGCACCCTCTGCCCCTCTGATTAGACGACTGAACTATGAACTTCTCTATTTATAGAGAAGCAGTCATTTTGTACTTCTTTGGCTTCTTCACCATTCTCCTGTGCTGGTGTACTTCCTCTCCACCCACCTCCCTCCCATGATTCTAAGCTCCTGGAAAGCAGAGAGTGTCTTTTTTTTTTTGGAGGGGAGGTATTTATATCCTGAACACTCAGCACAGTGCCTGACCCATAGAAGGTACTTAATAAATATTTATTGACTATCGACTACCAGCCTCAGCCTCTTAACTAGAAAGGCATGTACTACAATGTTCAGAATTTGCCTTCCCTTTCATCCTGAAATGGCTTTAGGATGACTTGTTTAGCTACATCTCTTACCAAGTTTTTAAAAACCTGGTTTTATCTTCTGTTTTGTATGGTGAAACTACTCATAACGATCTCTTTCTCTGTAAGAGTTTTACAAATAACTTTATATTTTCAAATAGTATTGCTTCTGATCATCATTACTTGGCAATCCAATCCAATATTTGCTGACTAAGATGCTTTTAAAGATGTTTTTGTTATCCTTATAGTGATAATTAATTTACATTGGTTCAACTTCTTTATGAAATTATTATAATTGGTGTCAATGTCATTTCTACTGTTCATTATCCATTTTTCATTATAGATAACTCATTTAAATGAGTCAGGATTGAGGTGTTTTAATTGCATACCATATATATTTCTTATTATTCTTTCATCTAGTCAAATTAATTCTGATATTTGCTCTAGCAAGTTGGTAGTCTGATTGTACACAGATAGTTGATTTAGAGATGAGTCTGAATAGGAAATTTTTCCTGTCTCATTAAATACAACCAAGTTCAGTATCTATAATTTCTTTTCTTGAAGAAAGCATTTATGTTTACTACATAGAGATAATTCTTGCTCAGCTAAGCATTCAACTAGATGACTCTGAAGTCCTTTCCAAATCTGAGATACAAGATTCTCTTACAGGCAAAATGAATGAATCAATGAATAAACAAATAAATAACTTATGATTCTTTCCCTAAAGTGTAATCTTATTTCATCTCTGAATTCTTGTCATCCTTCTAGACTCAGCTTAAGTACCACTTCCTCCAAAAAGCCTTCTTTGATTTCTCTAGTTTTTTGTTGGACTTTTCTCCTTTCAATTATCTTTTATTTACTTTTCTCTGCACATTTTGAATCCCCCAGTAGTATATTAGCTCCTATGGTACAGGGACTATCTTCTTTTCGTCCTTGTATACCTGGTACTTAATATATTTCCCTGCACATAGTCAACACAATAAACGTTCATTGAATTGAACTGAATCTGGGGATAGTAGGAAGAGGAAAGGAAGCTATGAAAGAAGGCATGATGATATATAGGGAGTGTGTGGGGAGGGTAGAATTATTTAAAAAGGAAAAGACAGTGTTTTTGTCTCCAGAAGTATTAAGAATAGGAGATGCCAGACAGCAGTGAGTAGAACCATAAGAATTGCTGAAGGGTTCAACTCTAGTGAGTACAAGGTGAAAGAGTATGATAACAAATGTAATTGAGGCAAACATCTCAGTATAAGCAGTAACTTAGGGGAAGCATCATGCAGAGAGGTGGGCTCAGAATCCCTGAGAATAGAAAATATATCTGTCAGTCACAAATTTGCAGGATTGAACCATTTTCCCTGGTGTGGTCTAAGCCAAGTTGTAATTTGAAAAATATATAAGCCTACAGGGCCTGAGACTCTATCTCTCTGAGCCACAGCAGTCGAGCACTATTCGACTTTTTAACAAAAAAATATATATTTTATAAGCATCAATTTTTTTTCATAATGAAGATAGGTTTAATTTGCTCTATTTTGCTCCCTTTGTTTCAGAAATCTTCCTCATTCCCAGACCTTCTTTACCAGCATGAACCTCATCCTCATTTTGTAAGCCTCAAAATGTTCTGTGACCAAGTTTGAATTTGAGGAACTCTAGAATACCTTAGTCTCTTTAAATATGCCTTCTGTCACCACTGTACTGCTGAAATTGTTCTCTTTGAGGTTACCAATGGCATCCCGAGCCATTCACCTTTGTTTGGTTCTCACCCTTCCTGACTTCTCTATAGCATTGGATATTGCCAACCATCCTTTTCTTCCTAAAAATCTGTCTTTCCTTGGGCTCCTGGACACTGAATTATTCTATTCCTCCTTTCATATTTCTGGTTTAGTTATTTCCTTTGATCGCATTTCTTGCTCCTTGCTTTTCTCTCCTCATTTACTATGAACTTTTGCCATTTTTCATTCATTCAACAAACACTCTCTAAAAATGCTTACTATATTAAGCATACCATGCTCTTTAATGTGGAAGAGATGGATGAGTTGACATTTTAACCTTCTGGTCATCTTGTCATGGTTTTTACTTAATTTTAGACCTTTGGTGATTCTCTATTCTCTCCCTAAGTGATCATTTTCTAATTCTAAAATTCTATATTTCCTATTTCCACATCGCCTAGAATGTCTTCCTTCCTTGTTTGCATATGTTTGAATTATCTCTGTCCTTCAAGGCCCAGAATAGTTCCTATCTCTATAAAGAAGATTTCTTTGAATTACCCAGCCCACAGTCATCTCACCTTTTAACTGTTAGTACTTATTGTCTGTACCACTTAATGTCATTTATTGCTAATCACATATAGGCTTATGACAATTCTTATACTTGATTTAACTTTTCATGTGTGGATATAATGTAATTCCAAGTATACTGAGGCAGTGTTGTGTGGTGGATAGAATATTTGCTTTGGGGTCAGAAAGACCTGGGTTCAAATCTTGCCTCACATATATAATACCTGTGTGATCCTGGACAATTCACTTACTTCCGTGAGCCTCAGTTTCTCAATATGTAAGGTGAGGGTGATGATAGCACAGAGTTGTTCTGAAAATCAAATGGTATAAGTATGTGAAGTACTTTTACTCCTGATGAAATTGATGAATGAAAAAGCATTTATTAAGCATGAACTACATATGTAGTTCATAAAGGAGGCCTAAGACCTCAAGTACTTTGCTAAATTCTGGGTGACAAATAAAAAAGTCAATACAGTCCCAGCTCTCAAAAGCTTTTGCCTTAAGTGAGGAGACAACACATAAAAGGAAGTTCTGCTACAGGGCAGACAGAAATATTTAAAAGAAGGGGACAGGGTCAGGACAGATGGCGAGACCCATTGGTCCTGAGTACATCAGCAGGTCAGATGGGGATGTCTTAAAGCAGTATAGAAATGTCTTCTCTGATTATTATTACTTCTTTTTAAGTATCAAAGTGCTGGGCACACTGTTATGCTCATAGCAGATGCTCAATGGATGTTTGATGATTGAATATTAAAGGTAACTTTGAAAACAACCCATTAAAATGGACATGTTAGCTTCTCTGTGATCATTTCCTTCATGAATTTCTACGCTGATACCACATTGTGATATAGAACTGATTATGGGTTCTTGAGGGTAATCCCAGCGAAGCATAGTAATACAGATCATTTCCACTGTCCAAGGATCTGCCTACCTAACTTTGGAGAAGCTTATCACCAATAAGTCAATTGGGAAGTTATGAATTCCTTAGCCATAGCAACTTAAGAAACAAAGAAAAATACAAAATGGCTTTTGGACTCCCTTCTGTATTTGCAGTATTGATGTTAGGGAGGCCCAAAAGGAGTCAAAGGCTTCTAAGAATCACACAGTCATTAGACCAACTAGAAACATTAACTTAATTGTCAGTACTCTATGGATGAATTCTTGTCAAACATTGAATGTCAAACATTGTGGAAAAGGATTATGTCAATCTTGACATTCTTCCTACAAATGAAAACTATTAGAAAAAAAGAAGTTACAGCTAACTGGAAGTGGATCTCAGATCCTACTTGTAGAGGTAAATGAAAGGAAAGTCATTGTAGGTTTTGTCATGAATCTAAAGACCATAAGAAATATCATTTTATGGCATCCTTGGATATGCCATACTTCAGAACTCTTGATGAATAAGTGTAAAAAGATCAAGGTAAAGATAATTGGAGCTTGTGGACCAACATCTACTTCAGAGAATTACAAAGGTAGAGAAATTCTACAGAAAATTTGATTCTCCAGATCATTTTACAAATGAGAAAAGTGAGGTAAACAGGGTTAAGTGACTTACCCAAGGTCACATAGCTAGTAAGTGTCTGAGGAAAGATTGGAACTAAGGTCTTCCTAACTCCAGGTCTGGTTTTCTATCTACTATGCTAACTACCTGATAACTAAATTCAATTAACATTTTAATCCTCAGCAACTTCAGAACAAAGGCAGGCATAGGAGAGGATGGGGAAACACATTTTATAAAGCAGTTTAGTCATAAGAAATAAGGGAGGCCTAAGACCTCAAAAGTTGTTCACACCTATAGATCATGAATGCTTTCTTCAAGAAGAGAGTCAAGAGACACTGCATATGGCAAGTACCAGATAATATCATAAAAAATAAAAATGGTTGTATTCAACTACACTGGAAATGATTGGCTACCAATATCTTTGTATAATCAGAACATCGTCTGCTAAATCATTGATTAAAATTAACACCAAATATGAACAATTAAAATTAAAATATGATGTACACTTGAGGCAACTCAGATATGTACTTTTTAAAGCTATGGATCTGACTTTTATTGCTTTTGTGAGATGGCTAATATGGTAATGTTTTGCATGATTTCACATGCATAAACGATATCATATTATTTGCCTTCTCAGTGGGTGGGTGAAGAGTGGCAAGTAGGGAGAGAATTTGGAACTCAAAATTTTAAAAAAAGGAATGTTAATATATATATGTGTATATGTATGCATATACATGTGTATATGCATATATGTATATATATACACACAAATATATAAAACCATATGGAGTGGGAAAAAAACAAAGGCATGGAGACATAAAAGTCATGTGTGAGGAACAGAGAGGTGGCAAATTTTGCTGGATTATAAAGTATGTGTCGGGAGACTGGTGTAGAAGGAGAATGGAAAGGTAGATCAGGACCGGGTTGTATGTGGCTTTAACAGATAAATATAGCAGTTTTATTTGCTATTTGATTTTAAAGACAACGTGAAACTATAACCGTTGGTTAAATAGAGGAGTCGCGTGCTTAGATGAGGACTTGAGAAAAATTTCTTTGATCCACATCCAGAGAAAGAACTATAGAGTCTGAATGCAGAGTGAAACAGACCATTTTTGTGTGTGTATTGTTTTGTTTTTTTCTTTCTTTCTCATGGTTCCTCCTATTTGTTATAATTCTTCCATACAATACAACTAGCGTGAAATTACGTTTAATAGGAATGTATATGTAAAGCTTATATCAGATTGCATGCCATCTTGGGGAGGTGGGAGGGGAAAGAGGGGGAGAAAATTTAAAACTTATGGAAATGAATGTTGAAAACTAAAAGTAAGTAAATTAACTTATAAAGAAAGAAAAATTACTTTGACAGAAATCTGTAAGATGTACTGGAGTGAAAAAAAGGGGGGAGCAGATAAGTGGTGCAATGGATAGAACACCAGCCATATAGTCAGGAGGACTTGAGTTCAAATTAAACAGACTAGATATGTAACTTGGGGCAAGTCACTTAACCCTGATTGTCTCCCCCTGCAAAAAAAAAAAAAAGATGCATTGTAATGAGGAGAGACTTGAGGCAGAAATACCTTTAGAAAGCTATTAAAATGATGTTGGCAAGAGGTGATGAAGATCTAAATTAAGCGAAAACTGAGTGAGTGGGAGGAAGGAGTTATAAATAGGATTGTGCAAAAATTTTATGGAAGTAGAAACAAAAAGGATTGGCAAGTGATTGGATATGGAAGATAATGGAGAGCAAAGAGTCTAGGATTATGCCAAGGTTATGATCTTGAGAGAAAAGCTGGTTATGCCTTGGACAGAAATAAAAAGTATACAAAACAGGAGAGTTTAGAGGCAAAAATGAGTTCATTTTTAGATGATAGATTTTAAGATGTCTCTGGTACATCAGTTTGAAATGACCAATAGGCAATTGATGATGTAGGACTCAAAGAAGGGACAAATGCTAAATATATAGATCTGTGAGTCATTTGCATAGAGATGATAAGCAAACCCATGGGAGCTGATGAGGTTACAGAATGTAGTGGAAGAGAAGAAGACCTAGGACAGAACCTTGGGTAACACCCAGAGATGGGTGGGGGATGGTGCAAATGATAAGCCAACAAAGGAAACTAAGGAGTGATCAGACAGATAGGCCAATTGGGAGAGAGTGGTGTCACTAAAACCCAGAGAGGAGAGAGTATCTGCTGAGAGTCTGGACACCAATGTCAAATGGGGCAGATAGGCTAAGGAGGGTGAGGACTAAGAAAAGATCACCTTTATTGACTGGGATCACTTGTAGCTTTGGAAGGACCAGTCTGATTTTAGTGAGGTGGAAACCAGAATGCAAAAGAGGTAAGGAATGAATGAGAGGAGCAGTAGTTGAGATAGCAAAGGTAGGAAGAGTTTGTTAAGGTGTTTGGTTGAGAAAAAGAAGAGAGATATAGGACGATAGCTGGAGAAGATGGTAGAGTCTAGTGAGGATTTTTTGTTGTTGTTTATTTTTTAGGAGGAGTAAAACTTGGGTTAGTTTGAATGCAGTAGGGAAGGAACCAGTTTATGGGGAGAGATTGAAGATTAGAGAGAATCTGCCGGAGAAAATGGGAGGGAATGAGATCAGGTACACATATGGAACAGTTGGCCTTAGCACGAAGAGGGTCTATCTCTTTGGAAAATTAAGGAAAAGGAGAAAATGAGAGATGACGTCAATGGGTTTTGAAAATGAAGGGAACAGGAGTAGAAGGAACTTATGTCAATTGACCTCATTTTTTTTTCTTTTTCAGTAAAGGGGAAGGGGAATCAGAAGTGTAGGAAGCTTGAGGAGGGAAATAAAGACTTTGAATGGCTTCTAGAAGGAGTGATATAGGGTGTCAATTAGAGAAGGATGAAAGGATTACTTTTAAAGCCTAATTGAAGTAAAATAAAATAAATTTGTAATGTACCCATTGGAGGCTTAGGATTTGCAAAGTTAAGGAGTTTGAGGTAGCACCTATGGGAATATTAAAATTTCTGTCTCTCATTATTAAGGAAGGAGGCAGGGAGCAGAAAAAGATGGTGAGCTAGGTATTGAATACCAAGAAAGGAGAGAGAATGACCAGGTTGTCAGCATACTATCACTACTATAATTTGGATTGGGTAGAAAATTTTCACTGAGCTTTTGAAATTTTGAATTTCCTCAAATTTTGATTGCCTCAAAGGGAGAAAGAAATATTCCTGAGTGAGGAAGGCAAAAGGAGAACCTCTAAGTATCAGTGGAGATCAAGGAGAATTCCAACTCTACTTCCAGAATCAGCCAATCAGGATGTGAAAGAAAATACATCCAGTGCTGGAGAAGATAACCAGAGATATCATGTTGACATCAAATATTCCAATGGGGGCTAGTGGTTGAAAAGAGTTTGAGAGAAAAAAGTCACTTAACTGCATAGATCTTAGTTTCCTCTTCTGCAAAATGATGGAAAACTATTATATGGTTTCTTTTCCAGCTCTGAGTCAAGTCTATGCTATGATTCTATCATGGGTCTTTCAATAGCTTTCATCAGGTCTACTTATTTTTAAACACTTTTATTGTTTTTTCAATGAACAAAAATCTAGTTTCTATCCCTCACACCTATGTGTCTTTTCATGAAGTCAATTGCTTCTGGTGCCTTGACTGCTTCTGAGTAGGAGGAGACTAGAGAATTGGGAAAGTGCATTAAACTGGCCCATGAGGCGGTCCCTTTAGTGAAGTGGTGTTAACACTTTGTGCCAGAGATTGCCATGAAGCCTGCCTTGAATTAAGCAGTTGGATGTGACTAGTGATTGTCAATGTGATGCTCAGACCCTTGCTTTTAGAGGCTTCCAGAGAGCCACAAAATGTGCCCTTTGTAG
The DNA here is from genome assembly GCA_028646595.1 of Phalanger gymnotis. Lineage (NCBI taxonomy): Eukaryota > Metazoa > Chordata > Mammalia > Diprotodontia > Phalangeridae > Phalanger > Phalanger gymnotis. The sequence goes on along the minus strand of JAQQSZ010004062.1, from coordinate 1,606 downwards.
TTTTAGTTTCTATAACATGATGAAACATACTTTTTTGGACATAATTCATTTAGTGTGGTAAATTTAAAAAATTAGTACATCTGTACACCTCACAAAATCAATGTCATTTTCCTCTTCATTTTTCTTGGCAGAACAGAATAATATTGGCGGGAGTGGGGGGACTTAATTGATGCTGAAAAATGGGAAACAGCTGAAATGATAGGCTTAGCCTAACAAGACTATCACTATTTCCTTTTTTAAAAATTATTTATTAATATTTTTAGTTTTCAGCATCGATTTCCACAAGATTTTGAATTACAAATTTTCTCCCCATTTCTACCCTCTCCCACCTCCAAGATGGCATATATTCTGATTGCTCCATTCCCCAGTCAGTGCTCCCTTCTGTCACCCCACTCCCCCACATTCCCTTTTCCCTTACTTTCTTGTAGAGCAAGATAGATTTCTATGCCCCATTGCGTGTATACCTTATTTCCCAGTTGCATGCAAAAACAATTTTTTGAACACCTGCTTTTAAAACTTTGAGTTCCAAATTCTCTTCCCTCTTCCCTCCCCACCCACCCTCCTTAAGCAGGCAAGCAATTCAACATAGTTCACAGGTGTATCATTATGTAAAGCCCTTCCACAATATTCATGTTGTGAAAGACTAACTATATTTTACTCCCTCCTATTCAGTCCCCCTTTATTCAATTTTCTCCCTTGACACTGTCCCTTTTTGAAAGTGTTTGCTTTTGATTACCTCCTTCCCCTATCTGCCCTCCCTTGTATCACCCCCCCCTTTTTTATTCCCTTCCTCCTTCCTCCTACCCAGTTGAGTGTGTATGTTTTTCCCTCCTCAAGTCAAATCTGATGAGAGCAAGATTCATTCATTCCCTCTCACCTGCCCCCTCTTCCCTTCCAAAAGAACTGCTTTTTCTTGCCACTTTTATGTGAGATAATTTACCCCATTCTAACTCTCCCTTTCTCCCTCTCTCAATATATTCCTCTCTTATCCCTTAATTTGATTTTTTTAGATATCACCCCTTTGTATTCAACTCACCCTGTGCCCCCCACCTCTCTCTCTCCATATATATATATATATATATATATATATATGTATATATATGTATATCTATCTATATATATATCTATATCTATATCTATGTATGTGTATATTCCCTTCAGCTACCCTAATACTGAGGTCTCATGAATTACACATATCATCTTTCCATGTAGGAATGTAAACAAAACAGTTCAACTTTAGTAAGTCTCTTATGATTTCTCTTTCCTATTTACCTTTTCATGCTTCTCTTGATTATTGTGTTTGAAAGTCAAATTTTCTATTCAGCTCTGGTCTTTTCACTGAGAAAGCTTGAAAGTCCTCTATTTTATTGAAAATCCATATTTTGCCTTGAAGCATGATACTCAGTTTTGCTGGGTAGGTGATTCTTGGTTTTAATCCTAGCTCCATTGATCTCTGGAATATCCTATTCCAAGCCCTTTGATCCCTTAATGTAGAAGCTGCTAGATCTTGTGTTATCCTAATTGTGTTTCCACAATACTCAAATTGTTTCTTTCTGGCTGCTCGCAGTATTTTCTCCTTGACCTGGGAGCTCTGGAATTTGATGAC
>JAQQSZ010004061.1:0-14269 GCA_028646595.1 Phalanger gymnotis | reverse complement strand
ATTTCAGGATGCCAGGGCACTTTCCTCTCGTCTCCTGGTCTGGTAGGTCCGCGTCTGGTCCGTTCGTGCCGTGCGCGCTGGGCTCAGCTCCGCTCCCCTCGGCTGGGGGCTGGGAGGTCCGTGTGGGACTGACCTTACCCAGAGACCATCCAGGCTGTCCTGGGGTGGGGCCCTGCTTCCCTCTGCCACTTTGTGGGTTCTGCAGCTCTAGAATTGGTTCAGAGCCATTGTTTTATAGGTTTTTGGAGGAACTTGGTGGGGAGCTCAGGCCAGTCACTGCTTCCCAGCCGCCATCTTGGCTCCACCTTGTCTGTCCTGGGGATTTTTTTTTTATTTCTATAGCACTTTGCATTTTTCAAACTGGCATCATGAGAACATCTTTAAAATCTTAGGCTTAAGGTTAAAATATTGTCCATTTAAATATACAAAAAATTATGAACTCATCAATGTGAGTATTGCCTGCTTTAGTGCAGATCTCAGTCTCTCCATTTGTTTCCATCATGAGTGATGCTTTTCATGTTCTCCCACACATTTACTATAGGGAGTCCACCCATACTGGGAGTCCTCCTGTAGTTCTCTTGACATGTTGAGGATCTACTAATAGAACATGGAGCCTGTTTATTATTGATAACTCGTATCCTAACAAGTTCTTTTTTTCTTTTCTAATAAGAGAGTAATTCTTAAGAAAGGTATTTTCCAGTACAAATGCATTGCTGAATCTAAGTCAAAGAAGAATTCGATGCAGATGTTGAAGTCATCTAGGTATCAATGGTTTCAGATAACATGGTACTGATTTTATCAAACCTTAGATCATTGCAGAGGTTTATCTGTAAAAAAAAATCATTCAGAATAAGTTTGCCTATTTATCCACATAAGAAAAAGCAAATGGATGAAAAATGACTATTGTCTGCACTATCTTATACAGTTGGATATACAATCAATGAAGCTCACGGGTTTATGTATTAGTTGGTGGGTTGCTGTCCTTAGTGCTAAAAGAACAAAATGGCATCACTATATTGCAGTCAAGGTACAGTATGTCCAACTGTGGCTGATTAGACCAATACATGCTTAAAAGGTACCAATGGTTCATACGAACATTTGGGATGGAGATATCTCTAAATTTGTGCACCTCACATTTCTTTTGAGATACTGCAATCCTGCTTTGCTCAAAGTATATATCACCATCTTTGATGTGAACATGCCTATTGGGCAGTCCTGTGACAGTTTCATGTGTTACAATCAATCTAAAGTTTCTCAGAGAGACCTTGAGAGAGTCCTTGTATTGCTTCCTCTAATTCTAACCTCTGCATGAGCACTTGCTTATATGAGTTCTCCATAAAATAGTCTTTTAGGCAAATGAACATTTGGCATTTGGGCAATGTGGCAAGCCCATTAGAGCTGCCCTTTTTGCAGGAGTTTGAACACTTCATAGTTCAGCTCTAGAAACAACCTCAGTTTCTGCTATCTTATCTTCTCGTTTGATCTTCAGAATCTTCTTCATACAATTCAAATGGAAGAGATTTGGTTTCCCAGCATGGTGCTAGTATACTGTCCAGGTTTCATAGGAATAAACCATAGGTCGGCACAATGGATCTGTGGACTTTTAGTGTAGTATGCAGCCTAATGCCTCTTCTCTCCCACACTTTCCTTTGGAGCCTCCCAAACATTGAGCTAGCTCTGGCAATGCCTGGGTCAACTTCATCATCACTGTGTACATTTCTGCAAAGTGTGCTGCCAAGGTAAGTGAACTTATCCACAGCATTCAAAATATCTCCATTTGCTTAAACTGATGATTCCATGTATGGATGATGCAGTGCTACCTGATGGAGAACCTCTTTTTTAGTGTTGTCGGGCCAAAATTAACATAAGCAGCACAGAATCGATTCATATTCTGTTGCATCTCAGCTTCAGAGACTACATTGAATGAACAGTCATCTGCAAACAAACAAACAAAAAAACTTGTGCACCAACTCTCCCTCCACTTTAGTGTAGGCTTTTTAAATTAAAAATTTACTGTCAGTGTGGTAGTTGACCTTGATGCCATTTTTGTTCTTGTTGAAGGCATCCAACAACATTGCTGAAAACATCATGCTAAAAAGCATTGGAGCAAACACACACCCCTGATTTACTCCATTAGTGAATGGGAAAACACAAGAGCACTGTCCATTAACCAGAACATATGCAAACATGCCATCATGAAGTTCATAATACGATATTGATGAACTTTACTAAGCAACCCAAATTTTGACATGATGTCCCACAAACCTTCCTGACTGACAATATCAAAGGACTTGGTTAGATTGATGAATATTGTATACAGATCTCTCTTCTGCTCCTGGAATTTCTCCTGGTGTTGCCAAGTGGCAAACATCATATTGACCATTCCTTGGCCCTGCCTGAAGCCACACTCGCTCTCAAGTAGATGACTCTCTGTCAGGTGAAAAATCAACCTATTCAGGAGGACTCTGGCAAGAATACTACCAGCAATGACAAAAGAGTGACACCTTCGCCGCCCCCACCTTGTGATTGTTTACAGGACAACCTATTTCCTTTTCCTTTATAGAGATGGACAATGGAAATACCCTGAACTCCTGGGGGATAACCTCCTTGTGCCACATAAGCTGGAAGATTCTCATTAGCTTTTGTATGTAGATCTTTGCTGGCATGGAATCAACACCAGATATTTTGTCATGTAAGAGGAGCCTAATGTCATTCAAATCCTCTTGTTCAGTTGGAAATTCAGCTGGAGAGGAACTGACTTCAACATAAGGTATACAGTCAATCACTTCCGCATTGGTTGATGGTAGTCTGGTGAGAACTTCGGAAGTGTTCAGCCCATATCTCCAGGATCAAGTCCTTACCATTAATCAATGTGGCTCCATTAGCACTGACTAGTTGAGATGCACCATATGTCTTCGGTCTATAAGTAGACTCCAATGCATCATAAAGGCACTTTGGATTGTTAATATGATTTCCATCTGCCTTCTTACTGAGCCAAGAATCCTGCAGCTTTCCAAGCTTCATTTGCAGTTTACTTTTGATGGAATTAAATGCTGCCTTCTCAGAGATGGACAAATTTTCCTGTTGGTAAACCCTGTGGAGTTCTTGTTTTTCATTTAGAAGCTTCTGAATTTCCCCATCATGTTTGTTACACTAATCTTGGTGTTTGCAAGTGTTCTAGCACAGATGATCAAATAGAATGATGTATGCCAAATCTCTGAAAGCTGCCCACTCATTTACTTTCTTTTGGTTTTGATTTTGGTTTTTTGTTGTTTTGCTTTTTGTTTGATTTTTGCTCCACTGTTGGCAGCTATATATTGGCTCAGCTTTCCCTCCAACTTAGCAACAAACTGTTCACTTATGGAGAAGTGTTCCAACCTGTTGACATTAAGTCTTCTGGTAGTTGTCTTGTGTTAGAGACACCACTTTTTATCGAATGTGCATGTTTAGTTTGGAGAGGATATGTCTATGATCAGTCTTGTACTCTGTAATCCACATCAACTTCATCATTTTCACAACCTATCATCCTTTTCCTCTTACCATTGCATGATCTTTTAAATGCCAATTTTTGCTGTAAAGTTGTATCCGCAAAGTTTTATTACATCTGGGTAAATAGAAGACAGTGTTGGTAAAAAGAAAGTCACGGGACACACAGATCTTTAATAGTAAGTGACTTACAGTTGCTATTTCTGACTCCATTCCTCCTAAGGACACATTTCATGTCCGATAGTCTGGTGTGTAAATATAGCATACTGGACCTAGAGTTAGGAAGACCTGAGTTAAAACCCTGTTTTGCATGCTTACTAGATGTGTGTTCCTGGGCAAGTCATAACCTCTGCCTCAATTACCTCAATTATAAAACAAGGATAAAAATAGCACCAACTTTACAGAGTTGTTGTGAGATAAAATGAGATGATATTCATAAAGTGCTTTGCAAACCTTAAAGCTCTATGTTAATGCTAGTTATTAATATTATGCATGCAGGCTTTTTGTACATATGTATGCATCATATATGTGACTGTGCATATACACATATATAACATACATTTTATATATGTGCACACACATGTGTATGCATATTTACATATACTCATAAATATATGCATTAATGTATAACAGATATATACTTGTGTATGTGTACATAATTATGTACATATGTTTTCCTATGCACTCATAATAGCTAGAATGCATATTCTAAGGTATGGTGTATATTTTGCAATCATTGCAAAATAAAAGATTGGTCCCTGAATTTAATGAGATAGGCAGAGGAAAGTAGGCCACCTTTAAATATTTAAGTGTTGTTTATAATTTTCTCCCATGAGGACACTTGGATTATAGGCGTATGTTACCTAATATTGATAATTGTTTCTGGGAAAACAATGTGATAGTGGGAAGTTAGATCTACAGGAATACAGTATAAATGATATAATAATATTTTATTTGTCTGGTTGTATAGTATTTTAAGATATATAAACTGCTTTCATCAAAAGAAACCTATAAAAGCATTAGTAGAGTTGTTCCATTGTAACAATTTTTTAAAAAAAATCAAAATGTTTGCAAGGGAAGTTAATTCATAGGATAATAAACTGAGAGCAGTAAAGTGTCCCAGAGGCATCACTTCTAGTCTCCCACTTTTATTGCTGGAGAAATGAAAGCCCAGAAGTATCAAATGACTTGTACAAAGTTAGACACCAAAAATAGTAAACTTTCAAGGAAATCCTCAGACTCCAAATCTAGTACACTTTCCAGTGAACCACTTTCGATAACGTAGGAACACACAATAAATAAGTATCAGAAACAAAAGTCTAGTCTAGGACTTCTAGTTCAATCTTTTTTTCAGTTGCCCCAAATTGTCTTGCTTACTCCTCTGAAGGATCATTCAACCAAACAAAAATGCGGCAGACTTTATGCTATTATGATTGTGTCTGGAGATTATATACTAATAACATTATTTCAAAATGCCCTTGGTTGGTTCTGGTTTCATAACTAGAAAATTCACTTTGAAGTTGAAGTGATGAAACTGTGACAATTTCAGACAAGATTTTCTCAAGCAAACATCAGTACTATAGAAGGACGGTTGCATCATAAAGGGCTTATTCTCAGTAAGACTTCTTTTTAAATGAGCCCCCCCCACTTTTAATTGGCCACTAGACATAAAAGTATTCCAAATTTGTAGCTCATCAGGGAAGACTATTTGAATTTTCAGAGAGATAAAATTTGTATCAATGGCTCATAATTAATATGTAATCAGTGCTCAGCATAAGGGAAGCTCCATAAATGTGAAAGGCTATTAACAACAAATCACAGTAAAATTTCATTTAATTAGAATCTGCCTTCCATATCTTCCTATTTTCATGGTTGGACTAGATGAACTCTTAAGGCTCTTCCAGCTCTTATTTTCTTTGGTGCTATGACTTTTTTCCCCTCTCACTATATTTATTTTTAGGGCAGGTATTCTTAACCTGGGATCTATTGAGCCCCAAATGATTTGGGGATAGCTTTCCAGAGGTCTGAAAACATGAATGGGAAAGTTTTTTTGCATGTTTATTTTTACTAAGCCCTAACTGAAATTTATCATTACCTTCAATTGTTCAAAATATATTACTTGAGAATTAGGACATACATTTTATCAGACTTCCAAAGGGGTCCAGGACACACACATATATACACACACATGCACATACACAATTGAAGAACCTATGCCTTGGTTGAATTAGAGAAAGGATAAGAAAACATGAATATACGTTCATGAGACTAAGGCTCTAAATGGAGAGGCAACTTCAGACTTTTATGCCTCAGTGTTGTCAATGTCTTATGCTGATATCCTTACACTTAACAGAGGTAGATTTCTTCACTACTCTGCATTCCACATCCAACGTCTTCTGCCAAATGTGATATTTTTAGTCTTTCTATATTTATATCATAGATTTTAAATAGTTCAAGATATAGTACATATATATTCCAATCATCTATGGCTTTATATTTATATTGGCAATTCTGGAAAATATGAGCTAATGTTCAGATAAATGGTCCTGAGTTTTGAAAAATTCCCAGTCATAGATGAATTCAATTCAATTCAATTCAAACTGACCCGATGTAATGAACAACATTTTAAATATCTTTCATATCCATTAAATTGAGAGTTCCTTGAGACCAGGCATTGTGCTTTTTTTGTATCCCCACTGCTTAGCACAGTGGCTAACACATAATAGGCACATAATAAATTCTAGCTAATTGTCAGACAAGAAACTTTAGTGTGTACTAATAGGCATAAAGATGGAAAAAATGTGGTTCCTTCCAGGAACTTACATGCTCAGAGTATCTAAGAAGTTGAGTGTGAAATGTACACAAATAAGCATGACTGAAGTATGCTGTGATACGGGTAAAGGAGAGATAGAGACAAAAGGGAATAAGAAAAATCAGGCTTACTAGACTATAAACTCGTTGAAGGAAGGGACTATGTCTTGTGTAAACGCTGTGCTTTTCGCTCCCCACCTCACCCCAAACTCAGGAAACAGAAGCTGCTTGGTTGTTATATTGTATTGTTTTCTATTACTTTTAGCTAGAAGAAACATGAAGGGGAACACAGAGGAGGTTATGGATGAAATGGGTTGAAGGAAGATAAGGATTTAATAGGTGAAGATGGAGAGAAAATCAGTTCCAGGCATCAAAGATAAACTGTGCAAATTCACAGAAACAGAATGGGGCAGGACTAGGTTAGGGAACAAATCCTGGTTGGTTGAAATATAAGAGGGATGAAGAGAAGACAGACATGAACCTGTAAAGGCAAATTAGAGCTAGATTTGGGAGTGCTTTGAATGCCAGATGAGGTATTTCTGTGTTATCCAATAGGCAATGGAGAGACGGTAAAGGTGGCAAAGAAGCACAGGAGAGAAATGACCAGACACATGGAATAGGAGAATAGAGCAATAGGAAGGGTGTATTGGAGAGACGAGAGTTTGGAAAAAGGGAAACAAGGGGAAGGTAGGAGTAAGTCAAATATGGATGAGACAACAGGAGTTAAAACAAGGGAAAGGGAGTTTGGTACTAAGTTAAAAGGATTAGAGGAGTAAGATGAGAACAAAAACCAAATTGAAAGAGGCTTGTGGAAGAAATCAGCCTCCAGGTTCTAATTAGAATGTTGATGTGAAGAAATATTAAAGACAGGAGGGATCTTTCAGATCACTCAATCCGTTATTTTAAAGTTTGGGAAACCAAGACTAAGGAAAGTTAGGTTTGTTTCCTAAGGTTCCAATGTTCATATCTAGGTCTCCTGACTCCAAATCTAGTGCTTCCTGCTCCTCACCCTACACCCTATAATGATTAAAGAAAAATCAATTGCGAGCTTTAAGTAAGGGTCATTAAAGCACATTAGTAGGCCAATACTTTCTACCCTGAACTAATATTCAGAAAGAACTGAAGCAAAAAGTGATTTCTGGGGAACCATTACTTAAGGACTAATCCTAAGAGTACAATAACGGAAACAAAAAGTAACAACATATTTCTAAATTTCTGTTTCTTGGCATTCCAGTTGAGCATGGGATATTAGGTGAAAAGTTTCCCTAGAGGTGATATAGTCCCGCCTCTCACCCATACTGTACCCTTCTTTATCATCTCTACTACCTGAGTGCTGAAACACAATTTTAATTCCTTGAATAACTGGGATCTCATTAATTCATGAAGCAATTTGTTGCATTTTGGGGTATCCCTTTGATCTTGTTTCTGCTGCAATGACCCTGGTATTTGATAATATTGAATTTCTTCACTCATTTAACCTACCTGGGTTTTGTATACAAATCACGGGTAAAAAGTATATAAAGAATGAATATGCCAATCAGCTTCAAATGACACCTCATTTCTCAACTGTGTATTCTAGTCCCTGAGAGGCAAATAGCACATTTGTTAGGTCTAGGAAAGCCTAGTCATGTACAGAATATAGGATTAGTTTTAATTATAATAGTCATGGCTTTGCTGTTATGGTGGTGATAATATTCAATTTGATCAGCAATTTCTGCCACAAATTCTTCACAAGCAAGTCAGACTGGGTCACCTATTAAAAAAAAAAGTTTTACTCATGTCCTGTTAAGTCAGATCCCATGAAACTTAGCTTGCTTAGGGCCAGATAGCTGCTATGTGAAAAGTTGAAACAGTACAGTTATAGAGAAGGTTGTGGAAGAATTTTTACAAGGACACTGTCAGGCATAATTGGAAACAATGTGGCAGCACTGTTGATTTCTGGGAAGTGACATCTGCAAAGAGGCTACTTGTCAATCTAGGCCGAGCAGCTCAGTTAGAGCAACACATGCACCACTGCCCATGAGGAAAAGAGACAGAGCTGTAAACAACAAGGTGCCCGGGAAGCAAGGGGCACAGGGAGGCCAGGGTCCACGTGGGCTCAGTGAGGGAAAGACTGGAGGTCACCTATCCATCATGTCAGCCACACGTACATCCAGGCAGCATCATCAACACTGTCATTTTCAGACCTGTGTGTCTACAAGTATTTATTGAATGACCTTTAAAGGACAGAAACAGAGAGATGTGAAGTATAACCTTGAATATCTGGCTTGGGGAGAACATAGTATGTAAGCATAAGAGCTAATCTTGGAGACATAAGTCTTCTACACCCTACCCCCCCAAAAAAAACCAAAGCAAACAAACAAAAAACTTCTTGGCATATGGACATGGGCAAGCCACTTCTCTGAATCTCATTTTCCTTGTTTGTAAAATTGGAATGATGATACTTGATCTGCTTACCTAGTTAACGCATACAATAATACCTATTACTTTATCACTTTGTTTTGAAAGATGCCATACACATAGGTTGTTCCCAAAACTTTGCTAAGATTATTTGAATCTTCACATCACCTTGAGGTAGATGCTATTTTTAGCGCTATGTTATTGATGAAGAAACTAAGATTCGGAGCACTGGATTGCCCAGTGTACCAAGCCAGAAAGTGTAATAGAAGAGTTTTAACCTAATTTTCCTGGCGTACAAATCTAGCACTTTATTCACTGCCCCTCTGTAATAGAAACAATGCATTTTTGACCAATAGTGACTAGATGAATATGTGGATATCTGAATGATGGAGATTTCTCTTTCCATAAATATATCTATCCTTCAAGGCCTAACTCAAATTTCACCTATTACATGAAGTACTCCTGAATATTTCCTGAAGAGTAGAGGCAACTTGGTATAGTGAAAACAATACCTGGGATCAAAAGATATGGGTTTAAATCCCAACCCTACTATGTAACCTCGGTCATTCAGTCCTTTGGTCCTCGGTTTCTTTATTTGTAAATTGAGAAGATTGGTTGAGATATCTCGAAGGCCCTTCTCCATGCTAAGTCCTGTAATCCTGCTCTGCCATCATAGAACCCCCCTTTCTCTAAATTCCACACTGAGTAGGGGAGCATAGTATAGCACCTATCTCTGTATTGTCTGTTACAAACCTTTAATTGGATCATTTCTGTTAGAACTGACTCCCCACCTAGATAGTAAGAATTTCAAGGGACAGAGATAGATAGCACCTTATAATTTTTCTCTACTCCCCACTGTGCTAGACAGATAATGTCTTTGCTGGTTGCTTAAAATGTCTCAAATCCCTTCCTCAGAATAAGGGATAGTTTAGGATATCTTCAAGCTGAACCCCAGTGTTAATCAAGGATAGACTGGGCACTAAAAAGCAGAAAGATAATCTCAAAGTAATAAAGCTTCTGAACCATTTCATTGGAGAGAAGAGGTTAAGTAGTCAGGATTAAAAAAAAACACCACAAAAACAAAAGTACAGATGGTTGGGGAGAGTATGAACATAAACACAACTATAGTGGCAATGTCAAAACTAACTAGGAAGAGAGGTTAATGTTTGTAAATGAGAAGATCAAATTGCAAAGTAATAAATCCTGGCTCTGTTTTTGGTTCCAGGTCCCTACACTTTGATAACAAGTGTCAATACATGAAAATAATGACTTAGACTCTTTCCCTGGAACTAAAATGTCACACTGTGAGATTCTAATATATTTGAGAAATTCAAACAGATTAACATTCACTGACAGACCCAAAGATCTCAGGGAGACCTTAATGAGGAAGAATTTAATCCAAATGAATGATTAGAGCTGACAACTGTAATGTAAACAGGACTGCAATTAATGGATTTGTTAATTGGTCTTCCCAATGCAGGATGTGAGACCACCTGCAGTGTTCTGACATATCTACCTGGTATAAATGGATACTAAGTAAACTTTGGATTTTGGGACTTTGTTTTCCCTGTTAAGAAGAAACTCAGTCCTCCCCTGTAGTGATAGGTGGGTATTGCCAACTGCATAGGGCATTGTTTTAGTGTTACTCAGAATGCAGCTGGGATTTGTTGGTTTTGGCTCCCCTATAATGATTCAGAGTTTATAAAAGATGTCATGCTCCAATCTCAGAATTTAAGTCTAAGTAATTCACAATTAGCTTCTTGGGATGCCAACTCTTCCTTCCAGAACTAATGCAAGGGGTCTTTCTTTCATGTCTGAGGTTCATTTAGTTTGTACACATTTTTCAAACTTCCCTAATCCATGTAGCCCTGCTCCAGTCACCAAATGTTCAGGAATTTCTTGGGGTTCAGACATCTAATGAACCTTAAGCATGCACGACTTTGGATTATACTTAATGGATCTGGAGACTTCCCTAAATGCAATAATAAATGCTGTTTCAGAATCATTGGGAAATGTCAATTGGTAAATTATTGATACTTCAAATATTAATATTAATGACTGCCAATGTCAATGAGATTTGCATAATTCCATTCAGTACATTTTATAAACCAAATTGCCATTTATTTTTAATCATCCCAAACTATATGTCAATCTCATTCTCCTTCCCTATAGTTCCACTTCCATTCAAATATTTAGAAAACAATCTAAATTGATAATTTCAAAAACTATCAGAAAAGAGCTGATGAGATTAAAAACAGTTTTTGAAAGAATGAAATGCTTGGTTCTATGATATAAATGACCATTTTTGTAACACGTTAGTGTTTGGGAAGCGCTTGATATGCAGCATCTCATTTCATCCCCACAACACTGGAAGGTAGGTAGGTGCCCCACGAGGGAGAAATTCAAGGCATTTCAATTTTACATATATTTATATATTACAGATATGTGCTAAGAGAAAGGCCCTGAGCAACTTCACAGGGAGATAAAATGATCAACAACCTGGTATTTTCCCTCAAAGATCTTACAATTTGGAAGAAGAGATAAGATGCTATACAAATCACTCAAATGTAAGGTGGGAGAAGACAAGCATCACAGGAAAGGCAAAAACCAAATTCTATGGAAGTTCAAAAGAGTTAATTTCCAATACTCCTGTTTCCTACTTCGTATTATATTCTCTCAGATTCACTAAGATTGCATCAGTGCCCCATTTGATCAGCTCTTGGTTCTATGTGACAGGAACATCACTTCAAAAAAAATCTCCAACGATTCTATTCTATTTTTTCCCCACAATAATCAGGTTGTCAAAGAAAACATAGGCCAAAAAAGAAAAAAAAACTTCAAGAAAAATTAAGAGCAAAAAAAATGTGTGCTACAATCTGTATTCAGATACCATCTTTATCTGGGAATGGATAACATTTTTTTTTTCATCATAAGTCCTTCAGAGTTTTCTTGGATCATTGTATTGGTGAGAATAGCTAAGTCATGCGCAGCTGATCATCTTACAATATTGTTGTTACTTTGTACACAGTACGTTTCACTTTGCATCAGCTCATGCAAGTCTCTTCAGGTTTTTCTGAAAGCATCCCACTCATTTTCCATAGCACAATAGTATTCCATCACCACAACTTGTTCAGCTATTTTCCAATTGATGAGTGTCTCCTCAATTTCCAGTTCTTTGGCCCCCCAAAAGAGCTGTTACAAATAGTTTTGTACATATAGGTCCTTTTCCTTTTTAAAATCTTTTTTGGGATACATACCTACTAGTAGTGGTATTGCTAGACCAAAGGGCACGTATGCTTCATTTTTATAGCTCTTTGGCTATAGTTCCAAATTGCTCTATAGAATGGTTGAATCATTTCACAACTCCACCAACAGTGCATTAATGCCCTATTTTTCTCATATACATTCCACCATTTGTCATTTTTCTTTTCTGTCACATTAGCCAATGTAATAGGGAAAAGGTAGTCCTTCAGGCTTGTTTTATTTTACAATTCTCCAACCAATAGTGAAGTACAACATTTTTCATATGGCTACAAATAGTTTTGATTACTTTATTTGAAAAATATTCTTATCTTTTGATCAATTTATCAACTAGGGAATGGCTTTTTAAAAAAATTGACTCAGTTCTCTATATATCTGAAAAAATAAGGTTTTTATCAGAAAAATTTGCTTCAATATTTTTTGACAATTTTCACAATTACTATTGCTAACTTCATTTCCCTCCATCCTATTTCCCCCACCATACATTCTATTCTCTCTCTCTCTCTCTCTCTCTCTCTCTCTCTCTCTCTCTCTCTGTCTGTCTCTCCATTCAACCTCAAAAGTCCCTCCTCAAGAGTGTTTTGCTTCTGACTACCTACCCCCAATTAGGCTTCCCTCCTATCAACAACCCTCTCTTCTCTTCCACTTGCCCCCTACCTTCCTGAAGGGTAAGATAGATTTCTATGCACAATTGAATATGTGTTCCCTCTTTGAACCAATTGTGATGAGAAAAAGACTCACTTCCTCCCTCTCTCCTTCCTCCTCTTTCTCCCCAGTGTGAAAGCTTTTTCTTATCTCTTTTATGTGAAATAATTTACTCCAATTTACCCTTCCCTTTTCACTTCTCCCAAAACATTCCCCTCTCATCTGTTAATTTTACTGTTTTTATATATCATCCCTTCATATCTATCTGCTCTAATAATAAGAAAGTTATCATGAGTTACAAGTATCATCTTCCCATGTAGAAATGTAAACAATTTAACTGTATTATGCCCCTTATGATTTCCCTTTCCTGTTTACCTTTTTATGCTTCTCTTGAGTCTTGTGTTCCTATTTCATTGAATGTCTATTTTTTCCTCAAATGATCATTATGATAATTTCTTAATAGAAATCTATCTTTCTTTTTATTTTATCATGGATTTCAAATAGTCTAAAAATTTTTAAATTATGTCTCCTGGATCTATTTTCCAGGTCAATTCTTTTTTCCAGTGAGATATTTCACATTATCTTCTATTTTTTCATTCTTTTAATTTTGTTTTATTGCTTCTTCATTTCTCATAGTCATTAGCTTCAATTTTCTCCATTCTAATTTTTAAGGAACTATTATTTTCAGTGAGCTTTCGAATCTCCTTTTCCATTTGGCTAATTCTGCTTTTTAAGGCATTCTTCTCTTCATTGGCTTTTTGTACCTCTTTTTGCCCTAGTCTGCTTTTTTATTTTAAATTTTATTATTTATTCAATATTTTTAGTTTTCAACATTGATTTCCACAAGATTTTGAATTAAAAATTTTCTCCCCATTTCTACCCTCCCCACCACTCCAAGATGGCACTTACTCTGATTGCCCTGTCCCCCATTCAGCCCTCCTTTCTGTCACCCAACTCTCCCCATCCCCTTTTCCGCTTTCTTGTAGGGCAAGATAGATTTCTATAACCCACTGCCTGTATATCTGATTTCCCAGCTGCATGCAAAAACAATTTTTTTTGAACATCTGCTTTTAAATCTTTGAGTTCCAAATTTTCTCCCCTCTTCCCTCTCCATCCACACTCCCTAAGAAGGCAAGCAATTCAACATAGGCCACACATGTATCATTATGCAAAATCCTTCCACAATGCTCATGTTGTGAAAGAATGACTATATTTTGATCCTTCCTATCTTGTCCCCCTTTATTCAATTTTCTCCCTTGACCTTGTCCCTTTTCAAAAGTGTTTGCTTTTGATTACCTCCTCCCCCTATCTGTCCCCTCTTCTATCTTCCCCCCTTTTTATTTCCTTCCTCCTTTCCTGTGGGGTAAGATACCCAATTGAGTGTATGTGTTATTTCCTCCTCAATTCAAATTTGATGAGAGCAAGATTCACTCATTCCCCCTCAGCTGCCCCCTCTTCCTTTCCAACAGAACTGCTTTGTCTTGCCACTTTTATGTGAGATAATTTACCCCCTTCTATCTCTCCCTTTCTCCCACTCTCAATATATTCCTATCTCATCCCCTAACTTGATTTTATTTTTTTTAGATATCATCCCTTTATATTCAACTCACCCTGTGCACTCTGTCTATATATCTATATCTATATATGTATATGTGTATATATATAT
>JAQQSZ010004060.1:0-14269 GCA_028646595.1 Phalanger gymnotis | reverse complement strand
TATTTTGCAGAAACATCTTAAAGCACTCAGATTAACCAGTTTTATGGCCATACGTGTTAATAATAACAACAGTAGCTAGCATTTATGTAGTGCTTTATGCTTTACAAAGGGCTGAACATATTATCTCATCTGTTCATCATAATAACCGTGTGAGGTAGATGGTATATGAGGTATCCTCATTTTTCATTCTAAGAAACTAAGGCTTTGAGAGGTTAAAGGACTTGCCTAGGGTCACACAACTAGTAAGTATCTCCAGCAGGATTTAAACTCAGTTCTTCCTGACTTGAAGTCCCTTACTTTTACCCACTATGCCACCTTACTTTCTCTGGTGCTTTCAAAAGAACCAGATTCTTTGTTTCCTTTTTGAGGTAGAGAGAAAACTGTCCTTTTGACTCTTACAAGTAAGCCCACCCTATAAACTAAAGATGTGGTAGAAGATGAGTTGTGAGAATAAAAGTACAAATTCATGAGACCATTTCATTTAACTTCAATTCAGCACTTCCTGAGTGTCTACTGTATGCTAGATACTGAAGGTATAAAGACAAAAATTAAATCACCCCTGTCTTCAAGAAATTTACATTCTTTTGGGGGGGAGGGGAGGGAGCCTATCTTCTGCTTGGAACAAATAACATAAACACAGATAAATAAAATATACAAAGCATATACAGAATAAATTTTAAAAAGCAATTTTATAGTGAAAGGGTCTAAGAACACTAAAAACTAGGGATACCAGGAAAGAAAGTGACACCTTTGAAGCCAGCTTGAGATTCTAAGAGATGAGGATAGACCAGCAAATTCCCAGTATCTCTATCCATTTGACAAAGTTTTTAGCATTGGCAAGCCACTGCTACTCCCTTCTTCATCTCTAAGAAGTTATAAGATATGCAGGATTTGTCACTTCAGCCTAGTATTTAGAATCTTAGCACTTTACCATGTATTCTCACTTTGAATTAATTTCTAAACTATCTAAATAGTCATTTACATAATTGGTATTTCTTCATAAATAGAATTTATGGTAACTGTGACTCTGACATATGTAAAATTGGAATTTATTGTATGCATGGCATAATTTTCCTTCTTAATATGAAAATGATTCATTTTAAAGATCCTTTATTTGATTTCCCAGTTGATTATTCCCTTCTTCCCCATTGTATTTCTTAGGAATGATGCTATATATGTAGAACCTTCATTTTTTAGAAGTTGATTACTCTTACTTTTTCAACATGGCTAATGTTTGTTTGGTTAGTCAGGATAGAAGAATATGGGGAAGTAGATGGAAGATAGGAGAAATCATTTAAGATGGGAGGTGGTGTCTAATGTTCTTTTTTTCCTTCAGAGTTCCTTTTTGGGAAAAATGAGTAGAATGTTCATTGAAATATTCACTAGCTTCATTGACCAACACTATGGGGGCTGGGATGAGTTTCAGCATAAATATTTCAGGCTACCATTTTATAAGCACATTTCAGAAAATAATTTTGATGAGCTTTGGAAACAGTGCCAGGCAAATGTGTTTAATGTCCCTTGGGGTGGTACTATGTAGTGATGGAGAAATGGTACTTTGAATTTTAAATTGGTTTAAATTCCTTTCTGTTTAGCAATCTTAAGCCACTTCTTGTCTCTTCCTGCTGTAAAAATCCAGGGATGTTTAGAACTCCTTCATTTTTATGCTCTGTTAATTTTATAGTAATTTCATATTTTCTTGCTAGAAATGTTATAAATTTTATTACTTTTAAACTAGTTTTAATAGAACTAGTCATAAAAAAGGCAACAACAAAAAAAAGCCATGAGGGACTGTGAATTGTAGTAATATACCTCACACCAGGATCCTTAACAGTTGTTTCTTGAAACTTTCCTGAAAACTATGATACTGAAGATGTCTTTGCGGGGGTAAAAATGATTATAAAACAAATTTTTATTAAATGTCTAATGTATGTAAGACACTGTGGTAATACTTGAGAGATAACTTAGTCCTAGTTAGAGCACGTCAATCAACCAGAAAGCATTTATTAAGCACCTATTATGTACCAGGCAATACCTTAGACACTGTGAATACAAAGAATGAAACAGTCTCTACTCTGGAGGAGTTTGACCATAAGCAGGCAACATTTTAAAGCAATTCATATTAAGTGGCATATGATTGATACAGACTTGAAGTAAGTGCTTCAAGTAAGTTACTTGAAGTAACTCTAGTAGATAAGGGGAGGCATTTGTTACTTTGACTGTTACGATTAGGGAAAGTTTCCTAGAGGAGGTGGTATATATACAGATTTCCCACTGCATACATATTTTTTTTAAAGTTCTCCCTTTTTCTTTACAATGACCTCTCTTTCCTAAACTTAAAATATGGTGTTGAGAAAGTTTGAGGGACATGGTGGAAGGTAATGTTAAAATAGAACTTCACTGGGGAGTGGAGAAAGAATTCCATGTCCTTTTTTCCCCCTATCATGTCAAGCAATGTTTCACAGTTTACTAAAACTACTGTTTGAGCATGGCGAATATTGCTACTACTAGTTATTTGATACATTGATGAATCTGTATTCTCACTGGTATGAATACTCCCTCTAAAAGTAAAAATAATGTTATCTTTTTTTTAATCTTTGCAATTTGTGTCCATGTCTTCCTGTAAATTCTTTTCAAGGAGACTGCCAACTGTTCTGAGGCCTTCATTGGGCTCTGTTGCTTTTGCTTTATATATTATGAAAATACACTGGCTGTCCATTGGTTATTCCTTGTTGTTGCCACATACTCAACCAACCTTTTGTAGTCATTCGTTTATCTTATATGTCTTTGTAATTCTAGCAGCCTATTCGTGGCTGCCTTGTATGTCTTTGTTACCCTTTGGGTTTCACTGAGAAGCTCTGGATCAATCGAAACATTATACTGTTTTCCAAAGGTCATCCAGATTGCTCTCTTTTTATTTAGTACTAATCTAAGTACACTGTCCTTCCATGGTGTGTATCCAAGGCATATGTCCTGAGAAACTAGCTCTATACACTTGGATATGGTTCTTCATCCAGTAGGTTTTTCTTCTATGTGTAGGTAGGTCACGCTGATTTATGACATCTTATTTAGGAGGCTCTTTGGCTTGATGCCATCAGCACAGTTGGTAAGTAGATAAAATTAGAGAACTAGAAATTCTCACCTCACTTAGAACTCTTTGCTGGATATCCATCCTAACTGTGGCAGTCGCTGTTGATGAATATATATTTATTTTTTGTTTCATGCCTCATGTAACATTGGAGGGTCATCTGACAAAGTTGTCTCTGTAGCATCTTTCAAGGATCTTGTGTGACTTAAACATGACACCAATACTAGGAGGCAGAGAGAATTTTTGGCAGTATTTTTCAATACCAAATTAAATGCTTTTATAGTGAAATTATGGTAAAATAAAACTTTCAATCATTTGTGTAATTTAAAAAAATGTAATCTACTAACAATGTCTCTTTGGTCTTGTACCTTCAATAAGTACTCTTTTATTTTATTTTTTAAATTTAATTTAATTTTATTATTTTATTTTGTAAATTTGCAAAGATGGGAAGTAAGCATATGAATTGATAATTATTGACGCATTTTTAAAATCATCTCTTTTTTGGTTATAGTGACATTTGCTTATCTTCAGATATTTGGTGTCCTTCACTCTTTCAGATACTTTAAGAATTGAACCCTTAGTGCTCTTGAAATTATGCTGCCTAAAGCATTGAACTTACTAGTATATGCTTAGTCTAGTTCATCTTCTTTTTCTTCTCTCTCAGTGTGTGTATGTGCTATTTTTCTTTGTTAGAGGACATATTAGGGACTGTCAATCCACAAACATTTATTAAGCACCTGTTATGAGCCAGTCACTGTTAGATGTTAGGGTCCACATGAGTTCTTTTCACTGTCACTGATGGAGAGAACATTTTGTTGTTTTAATCTTAATGGGTCTTTAAAAATTTTCATTTGTTTGTTTTCCTCACAGTTTCATCCTTAAATTATCTTGAGTATAATCTAACTTAATTGAGCCCTCATTAAACTTTTTGTAGATGTTTGTTTTTCATTTTACTGCTCACTTTTTTTTTTAAAGATACTACTCACAATCTTCTATACTCCTTCCCTGAAAGATGAGTTGAAACTAGTATTGCCCTTGGCTGTCATATCACTTCCTAGCAAGGAGGTCAGTATTTGCTGGTTAAGGTGATTCTTAAAAGACTCTTTTAGTCTCCTCATTGTGACATTTGATGTATATTAATAATACTTTATTATTTAGAAGTTTTAATTATCATATTTAACTATCATATTTAATTATCATATCTTTTCCTCCCCCCAGTATCTCTCTTCTCCCCATCCGCTAGAGGACTGCCTATTGTAACAAAGGAGAATAAAAAAATTGGCAAAACCAATAATCAATTGAACTTGACAGTATATCTAATATTCTGTATCTAGAGCCAGCTCCCCATCTTTGCAAAGAAAGGGAGGAGATACATTTCTTATTTTCTTTTTGTGTGTGTGTGTATTCATGCTCGGTCATTCTAATTTATCAGTAGCACTTTATTAGAAAATCATGTCCAATTTACCCTTTTAAAAATATCAGTAACTTGTTTTAGTAGGTCACAATTAAATTGGGGAATGCAATTGCTACCATTTACGTGTTCTTTGAAGTTTACAATGCACTTTACATATATTTTGTCCTTGGTTGTTATCCCTTTATTATACTGTGAGCTCATGGAGGGCAGGGCAAAGCTCATTTTTGCTTTTATATTCCTGGTGCTTAATTATTACAACGTCTGGCAGTTGGTTAAGTGCTTAATAAATGCTTGTTAGCGTGAAAGGTAAAATTAGATTTGTTTTAATTATATACAGTATTTTAATTTCATCTCTGTTCTTCTAATTTGTATTGATTTTAACATGTACTTTGAAGAGTTGATGGTTTGATTGCACAATCAAATTTAGGTAATGTAAAGTGGCACAATGAATAAAGTGCTAGATCTGAATTCAAATCCAGCCCCAGACCCTCACCAGTTGTGTGACCCAGGACAAGTCATTTACTTTCTGTTTGCCTCAGTTTCCTCAACTGTAAAATGAGATAATAATAACACCCGTCTCCCAAGATTTTTGTGAGGATAAAATAATATGATGTTTGTAAAGCGTTCTGCAAACCTTAAAGTGATGTGTTAATGTTGTTAATGTAGTTAGCTATTATTAATGTAAGCTATTATTATTGTTTTTATTATACATGAATAGCTCAACTCATTAGGAAATAGCTTCTACATAGGTAGCAGGTTTTTCCCTATCTTTTAAGGAAAAAAATCAAATTGTTTGCATGATCGTGTTTGGTATTTGTTGTGTACCATGCCTCCTGTCCCCATTCCTTAAGAAAATATTCATGATATGTAGGTCTTAAGTTTCTGTGATGTATTCAAACTTTTGGGCCTCTTTTGATCCTTCATCTTGAGTCATAATTTGCAACACTATACTTCCTATGCCCATATTTGCATTTAAGTATTATATATTGAAGTATATCTTTATTTAATTTGGAAGATCCTATCAAGTTTCTTGTAATATTTTTCTACCTCTTTATCCTTTCCAGCAGATGTTGCTGTATAAGTATGCCTTTCTCTTGGTCTACATGTTTGCTGCTCTCAATGCAAAATTAGGGAGTTTGGAGCTCTGTGGCATCATCTTATATTTCTGTGACAATATGTCACTATGCACATAAGATATATCCTACTACATTCTAAGAATAACAAGATGCCTTTATAAGCAAGTGTTACTGAATACTGTTTTCAGTGAGGTCTTCAAAGTAGAATCATAAATGTTTGATTAGATGGAAGAATAGAAAAAAGTCCCTCATACGCATGTCTGTCACATTACAGGATACATAATAGATTGCAAAAATCCTTTAGTCTAAGTAGGATGGTCGTCCTGCCACTTACAAATTAAGAATGAAGAAGAGACAAAAACAGGTCCCAAATATGCCAATGCATTTATAATAGCACACTTTCTGGGAGTTATGAACTAGAAATAAAGTGAGTGCTCATCAATAGTGGAAAGGCTGAAAAAGCATAATGTGGGGATGAATATCCCACAGGCAATATGGTGTTGTGGAAAGAAGACTGAAGTGAGTGAATGTAATGGATTGTTATTGTGAACTAAGAAACAAATATGGGAATTATCAAGAAATAAGATATGAATATATATAGAGAGTTAAATAAACAGATCCTGAAGAACAAAAAGGAGGAAAGAAGGAGACGTAATTCTGAGTAATGAAAAATAAAAAGGAGTAATGATTCCAGAGAACAGATAATGAAACACATATACTTTTCATAGTAGGGAGGTGATTGAATTGTAGGACAGAATGTTGTACACATTGGCAGATAATCAGTAGATTATGTGTTTTTCACATAATTATTAATTGTTCCTATGATTTGTTCTTTGATTCACTTGTTATTTTGCATTTCATTAAGTCTCCGTTTGTGATTGTGTCTTTTGTTTGTGGTCCTTGAACCAAAGACTCTTTCTAACATGTGATTCGTAAAAAAAAATATTTTTTATTTCTGTCTTTTGTTTGCAATATCTTTGTGCCCTAATTCATAGTCATTTTTTTGGTGAAAGTTCCATGTGGTGTTGAGAAACATATATATTCTTTTGCAGTCTCATTTAGTAAGACACCATGCATCTTTTAGCTCTAGTTTCTGCATTAGATTTTTAGTTAAAATTTCCATTTTTTTAATCTTTCCGTTAGCGTTATTCAGAACTGAATGTGAGTTGTTGAAATCTCCTGTCACTGTTGTATTACTGTCTATATTCTTGTAGCTCAGTTAATGTTTCCTTAATGAATTTGGATACTAAGGTATTTGGAACATATAAGTTTAAGACTGATATTGGTTTGCTATCTATGGTTTCTTTCAGCATAATGTAGCTTCCTTCTTTATCCCTTTTGAATTTTCGAATGTTCGTTTTTGCTTTCTAAGACAGCATGATTGCAACATCTGCTTTCTTAAAAATTACTTGATGTCTAGTACATTTTTAGATGAAGGTTTTTGCTTCATTGTTTTACTTTGTCATAAAGGGAAGGTACAGAAATAATTATGATGTTAAAAAAGAAATCAAAGTTTATTTTTTAAAATAAAAAATTTTTTAAAGAGAAATAACTAAATTAAAAAAAGACTTTCATTTGTAACATTTGTGTTTAGTATCCTTATGATTCAACCTACCAAAACTGTAAGAATTTTATAACTTTGCAGAGAAGACAACTGTCTGTATACTGGAAAGAATATATCCAATCTGTTAGAGAAAAGGAAGTAAGTTTTACAGTTGCATCTGTATCCATCTGTACCATATAGGTGTAAGGTAGCCTATATGTTTGAGTTTATGGTTTTCATAATAAATTATAGTAAAAATAGGCACTTGATATTCCAGTGGACAAAAGATTATAGGAGGCCTGAAAATCTTTGTTTAGACTTGAGTTCATTAGAAAAGGATTTACTAAAGATATAAAATCAAGTGATAACTTTTCAAAAAAGTTACCATAGAGAATGAAAGTCATGTGTTTGGCCAGTTGGTTTTAAATTGCTTTTTATAGTTTCTTATTTTAGTAGTTTGAGTCAAAGGTAGACGCTGAGTAAAGGCTATTTGTATATTTAAAGGATTACACAGTCCTTAAAATACTTGTGCTTGTCTTTTAGATCTAACCCTAAAATAATGCAGTTTCTTGCACAGTATATGTTTGAGTATGGTTATTTTCTATAGTTAATTTATTGTTTAAAGTTTCTTGCATTTAAAAAAGTAATATATTAAATCCTAGAGCCAATATTTAGGTATAGGAAAACATCACTTTTGATAGTAGAAGTCAGTGGAAACATATGATTGGTCTACTTAGAAGTTTGTTTTGTATGCAGCATTTCATAAATGGCTTGATTATGTTAAGTGAGAAGTACATATGCCTTTTTTTTTTTTTAAAAAAGTTTTGTGTATTATAGTTTAGGTAATTTTTGGCTGATAGATAAGAGTACTTTATCTGCAGTGAGCTAAGCCATCTCAAGGCTATACTATAGTACAAATAAGAGCCTCCCCAAGCAAAAAGTGTCAGAGAGATGACCTTTTCCCAAATGGTAATTGAGGAAGCCACTGAGGGACTAAAACATGTTATAGACACTATAGCAAAGTACAACTTCTGACCAACCTATGTTCACAGCTGTGTTCAGAGATTATTTCCCCTTCATTTTGACTGTGATAAAGTGTAAGGATAGTATGGTATAGTGGAAAGGCTATGGGGCTGGAAATTTGGAGAGCTGGGTTCACATCTCACCTCCATTCACAACAGCCATATGAACTTTGGCAATCAGTCTGTCTGCAAGCATCTATTAAGAGTACCTTATGTTCCCATGTATTTATCTGTAGAAGGGAAAGGCTGTATAAAATGACCTTTTAAATCCCTTTGTGTTCCAATATTTTAGAATAGATTCTGTGATTTATTTCGCTCAAGTAGCTAAGTGAATTAAGATAAGTTGGTCAAGCAGCCTTCTCCTTTTATTTTCTACCAGGTCACTTCACTCCAAGGAACTTAGGCCTCATTGCAATGATTGTCTCTTAATTAAAGAAAGACCAGTGGTGGTAGAGCAAAGAACTTAAACATATTCCAATGTGATTAAATTTTCATTTCAATTTAATGTTTAAAAATTCCAATTGTGCACAGGGAAATAGTTCTTGACTCACCGTGCCATACATCCTGTTGTGTTTGGTGGCTGATGGGCAGAGGAAGTAATATCAAGAGGGAAAGTGAACATTAACAACTTGGAACATCTGTAAGAGTCACAGGTAGGAGGTGATACCTGAGCTATGGCTTTGAAGGTTGTTTAGGATCCAAAGACACAGAAGTGAGGAGTACATTCCAAGCATGGGCGACTGACCATGTTAGCAAAGGCATGTCAGTGGGAGATCGACTATTGTATACAAGGTAGAGCGGGCAGGCTAGTTTGACCATTACATAGCATTCAGAAAGGCGAATAATATGAAATAAACCTGGAAAGGTGAGTGGGCAAGAGACAGATTGTGAATGCCAGACTGAGGATTCTGTTTTTTTACCCTCGAGCTGCTGGACAGTAGCCTGTAGATCTTTTAGGAGCATCAATTGGGAGGCAGAACACAGAATGGATTAGAGAGAAGAGCAAATGGAGGCAAAGAGATCAGTTAGGATAGCTGTGATGACTCTAAGACAGGAGGTGAGAAGTGCCTGAAGGGGGCTCTGTGAAGTGAGAGAGTCTTCAGAATTGGTCAGACCAAGCCTAGGAAAACTGATGTCAGGGGAGAAACAACAGTAGCTAACTCTGATCCAAGCCCCTTAAAAAGTCAGTTAAACATAATGAGTAGGATGGTATATACTATTATTAATCATCACAAGTCCAAAATTTGTGCTAGATGGTAATCCATACCTGACTTTTTTTCTCCTATTAAAAATCCTTGTCCCACCCACTAGTTTCAACGCATAATCTTAAGGGAATATAATTTATAACGTAACAAGAAACAGCTGATATTCAACTGATTGAAGGTTTTGCAAAGCAATTTACCTATATCATTTCACTTGATCCTCACACTAGCCTTTTGAAATGTTATTTTTTTTTTCATTCAACAGATGAGGAGTCTCAGGCTCAGCAAAGTTAAATGAATTGTCCAGGTTCATGCAGCTAGTAGATTTTGGGGGAAGGATTCAAACTCCAGGCAACACTCATCGCATTTCAGTGTCTCTCAAAACCATTTATGGCATGGGTGATATGACTGTGGTCACTGTATAATCTCTCAGTTCTTTAAGCAGTTTTTTAAAGTATATATGTTGCAGAGAAGGTCTTGACTTAAATTAGTAGACAAAGTTTCCTCAGTTCTCTAAAGCAATAAAATCACAGGCCTAATTCTTGTTCTTATCCTTGTCTTTATATGGCATTTTTACTTTTCCAAAGTATTTTCCTATAAGTGCTCTTCAACTTATTTCCGTTATAGTTATTTGTGTGTATATCATATCCTATAAAACTAGTTCCATTCAGCCAAGTATTATATCTAATCAAAATAGTATATCTAATCAATCATAACACAGTATCCTGCGTATATTTGGCACTGAATAAATGTCTATTTAATGAATTCATGTATTTCATCTATTGCTTGGCAGCTTCTTTGAATCAAGGAAAGCAAGTAAAAAGGACTCTCACTGGTTCGTATCTCCTGTTTTCAGATCAGAAAAAAAAAAAACCCAATTATTTTTAAACACACAAGAAGAAATAGATTTCTGGTTACCTCAGAGAAGAGCAATTTGGCAGGAGCAAAGACTTGTAATGCCTGGCTCTGACCAAGGGCTCTACCCAAAGGTTCTGCCTAGATGCAAGAATATTATTCAACACAACTCCTCATGATGAAGAAGATCAGACAAATTGCAGGTCTGGATCAGATGTGCTGGCAGAGAATTCATCAAGATTCCTGTGCAGCTTCTGCTGCTGTGATAAAGTCTTTGGTGTGAAAAGGTTTGCCCTTCAGGGGCCACTCAGGCTGAGGATCTGCAAGCTTTTAGTGATCCCAAAGTGTGATTCAGAGTAAAGTCTGATTGCTGGCTCCCTGATCTGAGCTCTGTAAATTCCTGGTCTGGGTTTGGATATGGGCAGCATTAGACTACAGCTCATCTCTGCCACTATCAGCTACTTTTAAAGCTCCTCCAGTTCAAAGTGACAGAACTGTAGATTTTCTTTTGCTGTGTGCTTCCTTCCTTGGTATTCCTATGTAGGCTTTAGACAAAGCTTGAAACTGGAGCTTAGACTCTGCTCAGCTCCTGGGGCCTGAGCCACGAAGCAGCTGCCTGTTTCTGAATCTGCTTCTCTCCCCTCATATACTGACCAGGTCCTGCCCTAGAAGAGAATATTGCCCCTATATTTGTGACTCTGAACTGAGAAGTGAGCAACAAAGCTTCCAGTAGGCACATTTTCCTATTGAGGGGCCCTGTTATGGGCCTTGGACCTCATAGCCTTTCCCTTGTGCTGGGCTCACTCCTGGCCAGATCCCTTAGTGATCATAGGTCTCCATTTCCCTCAAGCGACCTGGGCTACACAGATGACTCCATGTGGCTTTGT
Organism: Phalanger gymnotis; assembly: GCA_028646595.1. Taxonomy (NCBI): domain Eukaryota; kingdom Metazoa; phylum Chordata; class Mammalia; order Diprotodontia; family Phalangeridae; genus Phalanger; species Phalanger gymnotis. The sequence continues at coordinate 3,182 of JAQQSZ010004060.1, read as the reverse complement.
CTTCGTTGTCTTCATGAGAATTTAGTCTGGTGTGCTTTCTAGATCTGTTTGGAGGGGTTTGGGCTGGAGAGTCGGTAGGGAACTCACTGTGCTGCTATTGCCATCTTAGCTATATGTAGAGACTCATCACTGTTGTGTGATGAATATTTGTGTGACCTCAACCTTTCTACGTAAAGATTGTATCTATATGTCCACTCACTTCACAGTATAGTTTAGTGGAACCAAGTACTACATGCACAGTTCTAAAAATAACCAGATTTGACTTTCGACCCCTAAGTTTATCAGTTCTGTGTTCCTCAGGAAGTCAGCTAAACTTCCATACTTTCTTTCTCATCTGTGAAATAAGGTTATTAATACTTGCCTGTCTCCTTCATAGGGTTGTTGTGAAGAAAGTGTTTAAAGCACTATACAAACGTGAGGTGCTATTACTATTATATTCATTGATGACTCAAAGATCTTGGTGAAATCGTTCTGCAACCCTTTTTCTTACCTGTAAAAAATAGAATCCAGCTTTCAAAATCTACTTTTCTTTTTGGGATATCATCTATTCTGAAAGCTCTTTCACTAAAACTCTTGTCTTGTAAATACTTTCCATTTCATTTAATTTTCTTCCTTCCTTTTCCTGCTGTTTTCTCTGTATCTTCTCTCTCCCTCCCCTTCCTTTCCTCCCCTACCCCCCTCCACTTTGTCAGTTCTGTTTAATTTTGGCTGTCTGGCTGTGCATATGCTAGCCAGTCTTTGAAATCATCAAGCTTGCTTAAATAATAAATCGAGTTTCTACCAGCTTTCCTTTCTAAATGGTGCCTTCAGTATTGTCACTGAGATGATCAAGCCCAAGTCCATGTGCTCTGACCAAAGTCTTGCATTTCTACAAATCCAGTCCACCTTTTGTGGGGGCACTTTGTGCATGTATGTGTATATATTACATATTTTTCATATCTTATTATTTCACTGCACTAGGACAGATGCCCTCTTTGGTCCCTCTACTCTTATTTTATAGTGAATTGACTACATTATATTAAGACTAATAAGCTGAGGCAATTCTAAACTATCTCCAATATAAATTGAAAAAGTAGATTGGGTGGAATGGAAAGCATAGGCTAACTTAGTCAGAATTAATCAGCAAAAGGTGTTTTCTTTTTAATTTGAAATGGCTTGATGGTAAATTTGTTGTCCTTCCTCCTAGGTTTCCCAGGATTGAATTATTTTAATTTGCTCTCTTATATGCTATTTGAGTTTAAATCGCTGGTTCCAGGTAGGAAAATTAGTATTTGCATCCTGGCCCAATGCCTGGGACTTGGGCTTTAGCTCTTGGAGGCTCTACGAAGTCTACACTATGGCTTTTATATTACCAATTCCCTTTTATGTCTTGAGATAATAGATTACACGTTAGATCCAGAAAACAGTGGCATCTCTAGTGCCAAGTGTCAACATAAGAGAACCCTAATGATCTCTGCTGATTCCAAGCCCAGACTACTCATAGAGCCTATAATGTAATTGACATTGCAATTGCCATGGCCTAGAGCCAGCCTTTTTTACTGAAATTAAATTTTTTTTTTTACTGGTCCTCCAATAAATCACTCTATCAGCTGCAACAATAATAAGACAATGTCGAAAAACATTGTCCATTAAGGAACCCATGATTAAATGGTTCCCGTTAGGATGGCTTGAATAATGTAAAAGTAGTTTGCATTTCTTCCTAAAATATCTACTTTCTCGAAATAGCCTTAATACTTTTTTGCTTTTCATGAATCCATCCTTGATGGATTAATTGTTTATTCAAATGGAATCCTCTGTTTTTAATGACTGTATGACCTCTGGAACCAAAGTTTCAGCACTATAACTCTTAAAATTATATCTGGGCATTTCAGAATCAAAATTGCTAACTTTTCTGCCAGTGTATAAGCAGAGCTCTTCAGTATTAGAAGCTTTGTAGAGCTTGTAGATGATTTGAATCTGTAGACGACAAATGCAATAATTCAGTGTACAGAAATGTAAAATAATTAGTCTGGGATCAGAGAACTACAAAGAAGTCATGCAAAATTGAACAATCATCTAGGACACCGAGAGCCAAATTGATCTGAGAGTAATTTGGGAGAATGGTGTTAATAGTCACCACAATTTTCTGCTGCAGAACAGTCAAGCCAGTTCCTTTACTCTAGCTAAATACTGTATTTCTTATGAAATGACCAGTAAAAGCCTTTTATGCTTGCAGGTGAAAACATAAATATTTCTACATATTTGTCTTTGATGAAAGGAGCATGGGGTTAGGGTATAGGATGCTGGGTTGGCCTTTAGGAAGGTATGTTTCTAGTGTCACAGTAGAAATAATGTCATTATTTTCTTTGAACATTGCTGTAAGTGATCTTGACTGACATATCCTTTCCTCCTGTTTTCTTCCTGTGACTCCTCCTGAAGCATTTTTGTTTTGTTTTGTTTCCTTTTTTTTTTTTTTTGTAGTAGTTAGCAAGTGTAAAATCACAAAGACAATTAGGGACCCTTGTAGGTCTTTAGACCCTTGACCTAAGGATCAGGTATGCCTGCAGCTAGCTGTATCTAGGATGGCACTATATTTTATATCAACAAGTAATTAAAATCACTAAAGGGAAGCCCTGAAAAGATTCCTTTAATGAGGCAGCCTTAAATGTTCCCTTCACATTTGTATTCATTCTTCCCTTGAAATGAAATCTTCGAATATGCTTTTTTAACCAGGAGATCATTACTCAAATCGACTTCTTTATTATTTATTCTGTGTTTTAATTTACAGTTGTTTGAAATACCCTATTAGATGCACAGTAAAACAATTTATCAGCTGATTCCCCTGGCGGTGTTGAGTTATGATTATTTATTTTGAGGTCTTTGGCTTCTAATGAAGCTGGAAACAAAATGGAGCCACTAAGGGTTAGAATACTTGCTTTGCCAAGGCAGATCATTCAATGTGTGGCTGATTACAAGATTTAAGGAGTACTTGAATGATTATTGTGTTATTTCCTTGCAAGAGTAACTTATTAAGCCCTTGTGTTTTAAAAATGTGTAAGTGTCCCTTACCATTGATCTACAAAAGGGACGTATGTTTTATAGATATATAATATATAGAGAGGGATACAGATATAGAAAAGATTATGCTTTTCATGAAATGGCACCAGATTTTAATAGTTATTTTTTCACTAGAGGTACATAAG
>JAQQSZ010004059.1:0-14270 GCA_028646595.1 Phalanger gymnotis | reverse complement strand
GAACTTGGCTTAAATCTTCAGCAGGCTCTTCACTCCTGCTCTGATCACCCACTTAATTCCTCCCACCAGGTGGGCCTGGGGCCAGAAGCAACTGCAGCCCTAGTTCTAAAGCTGCCCCACCTCCACTGCCCCAGGGGCAAGTGGCTGAACCGCAAACTCAGTCATGCAGCTTTTCCCACTAACCTTCTCTGATGTCTTTGCTCTTTGTGGGTTGTGAGGTCTGGTACATGCCACAGCTCAGTATTTCAGGATGCCAGGGCACCTTCCACTCATCTCCTGGTCTGGTAGGTCCGCATCTGGTCTGTTCGCGCCATGCGCGCTGGGCTCAGCTCCGCTCCCCTCAGCTGGGGGCTGGGAGCTCTGTGTGGGATAGACCTTACCCAGAGACCATCCAGGCTGCCTGGGCTGGGGCCCTGCTTCCCTCAGCCACTTTGTAGGTTCTGCAGCTCTAGAATTGGTTCAGAGCCATTGTTTTATAGGTTTTTGGAGGGACTTGGTGGGGAGCTCACGCCAGTCACTGCTTCTCAGCTGCCATCTTGGCTCCGCCCCCAGTCTTTGAATTTTTTACTATATTTGTTTAGCTACTGGGACTCCTCAGTGGATCAGATGTTTCTGGAGCATGTGAAAAGTCACTGAGAAGGAAACTCCAAGGACTCAGCGCCTTGCATTAGGAAGGACAAAGTCATATCTAAGTTTAGAATTATGGGAGACTCCCTTGACAAAATTTTTTGTCTTGTTTTGTACTCTCTGGATCCCCAGGATCTGAGGAGGAAAGAAACTGGATTATGACAGGAGCCCAGGATGGAAGGGCTGATTGGAGAAGATATTTTCCCACTCCCCCTAAAAGAAAGGCCTGATAGCTCATGTTGGACCTCCTATGAAATTCATACACCAAATAATGCTGGTTGACTCTTGGATTGCATGGAAAGAAAATGTCAAGAAGAAAGAGACACCTGAAGGTTATTCCTTCTCTGGGAAGAATTGGGAAGCTGAGGGTTTTTTTCTTTTTTTGATGGTAAGATCCCCAAAATAGTGAATGTTATTTGGGGGCCATGGGATAACATCAATTTCTTAAAGTTTAGGAAGGCTTTAATTGCATCCATATATCAATAGTTGTTGGTACTTCATTTTTGAAGGGGGACCAATCATGGCTTGATGTCTTGATTCATGTGTGACTTGGATTTAAGTGAGGCAGAATTGCATGATGATGTCAGCCTTTCTTCCTCTTCCAAACTCATCCAAGTCCAGTGGTAAGACAAAAGTCAATGGCTTGAGAATTAATGGATCATCTTGGCATCTTCAATATCTGACCAAGCTCTATATTCCATAGCATGTGCTTTAGCCACTTTCATGGCCAATAGTGTGAGACTTTCCAGTGATGAACAAACTAACTTTTGGAGAGTCTGTCTCATGTTGCCAGACTTCTGAGGCTTTTCCGTACCTCAAATGTGGCAATTAAGATGGTTAACTAAGCCGCTTAAGTGAAAAGTGGATGGATCAGAAAAGGTCAACTGGCTTGGAGGGTCATTGGAATTTTCGGTTTTTTTATTTCATCAGTTGACAAAAATTGAATAGTAATCTTTTTGTGGCATCTGAACAGTTGTAACCTTGTAAGCATACTTGTGTAGCTTCACATTTGGTGTCCTGTGCATGATGGTTTTTGGAATGTTCACTTTGGCAGACAGCTAATACACCGATTTGGGGAGATTCTGCACAAATGCCTTCTCAGTTTCAGCTACAGTCATGTTGCTTGCTCAGTATCTCCTAGATCTAGTAGAGACGTTAGCCAGTTTCCTTGAACTGTTTTTTAAATCTGGTTATTTAAATTTCTGTGGAAGGCTTTCCTCTTCTCATGGGAGACAAATTTTCTTTCATGCTGTCATGGACTTGAATTCAGCTAACCAGAGAACAGTTTTTTCCCCTGTTTCGGAAGAGAGAGCTTCTGGGGTGGATGGTTTTCTACCCACCTTCCACTCACCTTTGATGTTCTCTTCCAGGGATTGACCTGGGGGGAGGCAGCTGACTAGAGAAAATGGTTCTTGACACTCTTAAAATGAGATCAAAAGGCACACAAGTGCTGAAATCCCTGATAGCATCTCAATAACCAAGCCTTCTCAGCTAAGTTGATACCATATTGTGTGTGTGTGTGTGTATGTATGTATATGTACACACACACCCATATATATGTGTCTACATATTAATTGGGTGGGTAGCTTTTATTGGGAAAGGCTGCCTTTGCTCTAGAAGTGTCTCTTCTTCCTCATTGTACATTGGTGGGAGAATCCACGGGTATGAAAGTGGTTAAAGGTGAGAGCTGTTGTGCCTATGTCCTTGGGTCCTCCTGAAGGATATTGAAACTGTCTTTTTTCATGTGTTGATGAGTATCCCTAAACAAAACATAGCCTCTTATCTGCAAATTTTGGTTAATACTACCAAGTCCTTTTCCTCCCTGCCCCACAACATGTTGGAGGTGGACTAATATATCTAATCATCCTCTGCGAACCCTCCAAAAAACCCTCAAAAGTTGTAAAGCCTGATGGGTTATAGGGGTTACAATGATAGGCTTGAATTTCTGGCTCCACCCCAAAGAATCAAGGGACATTTGTCTGCAGCAGCAAAGAAAACTTGTCTGGGATTCTTTGGCATAACCTCTATTTTGAAAAATCTGTCTCTTTTGGAAATATACCCTCCACTGACATGAAACCCAGGCTTTTCCTTGTCTGCATGTAGAAACTTAGGAGGGGGAGTACCTCTCAGGACAGGCACACTTTCCTTCTTGGAAAATGCCAAGGATCTTAAGCCATTGCTTTCTGTTCTCATTTGGATTCCATTCAAAATAACCTTTCAAGGCACACACATCCTCAGTCCTTCCCACGGAGCAAGAAAGGCTTGCCTGTGGAAGTTCCTTGTTTGTTACTCATGTGTAATTTATTCATCATGCTTTCTCTTATCCAGGACTGGGGAACATGCAGTCTTGAGGCCACATGTGGCCCACTTGGTCCTCAAGTGTGGCCCTTTGACTGAATCCAAACTTCACAGAACAAATCATTTCATTAGTCTTGCCTAGTCTTTCCATTTCTCCTGCTGCCAAGGATCCCATGGTGGTTTACTTCTGATTTGAGACTTTTAAATTCTGGGCAATGAGAGATTCAAAGATATAACTTAAGATGGTTTATAGTGGTCAATGCCATTTATTTACAATATTATTGTATTAATTGTTCTCCTTGTCTTCTCAACTGGTTAAATATGTGATGAAATACTATTGAGGCTGTAAAAAATGAATAATACAGTTTCAGAGAAACCTGGGGGGACTTGTATGAACCTCTTGCCAATTTTTGACTTAGATAATGATATCTTTTCCCAGGTCCCTACCTCCTGGAGCTCCCTTCTCAGGACAATATTTTCTTCTCTAAAACTTTCTGCAGACAGATGCTAATATAGTCTCTATTTTATAATTTTGTCATCTTTACATGATTCGAAAAGCAATGTCTCCATTCTCAAAAGTTCCAGTGATGTGAATAATGGCAGCGGTGCAGTTCTTAGAAGAGACACTTTGAATGGATCTGGTAATTCCCTGTTCTAACTCCAGAACAGTCAGATTCACCTGAACCTCAGGTGGGCTCTCACTCCCATATGGTTTTCACTAATCTGTTTAAGATACCCAATTATAAAAAATCAAAACCCTCTAAACCCCTCTGGAGCTGAAGGATTATTGTTAAGGTGTAGAGTTAAAATAAATACTTTCTGCTCGATTTGAATCTTCAAGGACAACTATCATGGTACTACCTGCACCTGGGACCATAGCTGTTTACTGTGACTATTGTTATTGCTGAACTTACTTTGCATTGAACTATTCAAATATGTGGCAAAGTCCTCTAGCCAGGGGTTTGCTTAACCTTACCACGTCACTTGAAAAAATGCCGAAAAAGTGACCTAGGTTTGTTGACGCCAACGACTCTCCTCCTTCAAACTACTTGTCTAAAATATCCACTGACACGACTCATGTCAGCAAATTTGTACCCCACATTTAGTAGGGGAAGGAATAGGACTATAGTTTTCAGTACTGGCCGTTTGAGAGATATAAAGGTATCTCTGGACATTCTTTTGAATTGTTCTATCCAAGATGTGGAGGGTACTATTGGGAACCATATCATTTTTAAAATGAAAAGAAGTACAGAGTAAGGTAAAAGTATTCACCAAATTTAATTTCTGCCAGGGTTCAGATTCAACTTGTGTAGTGAGTCCAAATCAGATGTAATATTTAAAATAGTATCATTGGTCAAAACTGTACTGTGGAATCTTATAGGCATTCGCAGGTAGACATATGGACTCTCCTTCAATATCGTGGAAATCCCTTCCTTTTGAAACTGGAATTGAATGGAGATTGCCATTTGGGTCACTAGCAAGAAATAAGGGCATATATTTTGTTGCATTAATATGTAGCCTGGTTCATGTGGCAACCTAATTCACATCGTCCAGAATTTTTTCAAAGTCAAAGGTGTTGGCTACTATTGCCACAGTGCCCATATATTCTAGGATGTTGATTTCCCTGCCACGTAGCTCATTGCCCAAACCTGTCCTCACAATGGATCACCAGTTCTAGGGTCAAATTAAGTACTATAGAACTGAGAGGGCAATCTTGCCTTATCCCAAATGTTGCTCTTTGGGGAAAACCATGCATGGAATGGATAGAATTCTTCTCTTGATGGTCTCTGTGCGATAATGTTCTCATTGTGCCAGCTGTCCCATTTCCCTGCCAGCCCTGCGGTTTTATGTGGCAATTAAACAAAAGCATTCATCAGATCCAAGCAGACCACCCCACTCATTCTTTTTTATATTTGGAGTAATTAGTGATGTACCACCAAGAAATTTTGTTCTCAGCAAGTCTTCAATTACCATCAAGTTCCAGAAGGGCTTTCATGCTACATTCCTAGTGCTTCAGTTAGGGGTATCTTTTTGATAAGACTGAGACATAGACTTCAGCTAAGTGATACGAATCTTCAGTTGTATGGCAGGTTCTTGTCCCTTTCTTATAGATTCTGATGATATTAGAAAGCTGCCATTTCTTTTACAACACACTGTATTTGTGTGAAATATTAAAAATAACAGTTATTAGCATGTCCTCCTGGATTAATCTTTTTTCCATATTCAATGCCTAATGCCCTCTGGTCCAGGAAATTTATTACAGTGCCTGAGACATGGGTAAACCGTAGTGTGTTTAAATGGGTTTAAAAAAAAGTGAGGGGAGATATTCTGTACCTCAGCCAGAGTGTTATATCTTGGCATGAGCAGCTCTAAAGCATGCATATAGTGAGATAGGACCAAATATTCTTTTCAAAATAGTTAAGCAGAGTTGATGTTGGTACCTGAAAAAAATGAGGTCTCTTCAGTTATTTCACAAAAAGTACAAGGGCTTATGTAAAAGTACAAGTCATGTGTAATATCTGAATCAAGACATCTACTTTTGTAGGATTTGGTGTTTTATGCTTATTTCTCTAAATTCTTCCAAATACTGTTTCATTTTAAATGTTCCTGAATTTTTAAAAACAAAATCTGATACTCTTTCTTTTTCCTAAGGATCCTATGAGGTAGGGAGCCCTCAATAGCCCTGAAATGGAGGCTTTAACTTTATTAATGAGATCAGAGTTAGAGTTCCAGGTAGATGCTGCAGCTTGCCATATAAGGGAGGAAGAAGGAGCATGATTGTGGTGATTTAGGCAGGGTACAGAGAAACTGCCAGTGCTAGTTTAACCTCGGTCCCAAGGAGGGGGGACTTCAGGGTTTGGTCAGTCTGATGAGTGATCATCTTGGTGATATGTCACTTCCAAGAGGTCTGGGTCCAATTAATTCAAGCTCATAGGACTCCACTTCAAACTTTGCTGTAAAAGCTTGTTGGCTGGCTTCCAGTGATAGGTCTATTTTCTCTTTCCATGGGTGCCAACGTGGTACAACTAGTTTTGCTTTGAGGCCTGCGTAGGTAGATTCACTCCAGTAATAGAATACTGTAACAGACTGGGCAAATGTGGGCTCAAGGTCAATGGTAAGCAATGCAAGTAGAAACGGGAACTTGAATGATGTAATAGTAGTGCTTGCTAGCACGCAGAATGTATGTTGGGGATCAATGAGAAATAGCCTGGAACCCCAGGGCCTTTTGTGGATCTACCTGAGGGAAGTCTTTGAGTGGCATGTTGAGTCTGGAATTTTGGTCCATTTCTACAATTGTTAAATTTATGACCTATTTCTTAAAATCCTAATAAACATAGATCAAAAAATATTTGCCATTGTGTTTATAGTTCTATTACAGGCTTTCCTGTTTAATAGAGCTTTTGCTCCAGTATAATATCTCAAGAGGTCCAAATGAAAACCAGTGTTAGCATGTTTGGTAGGTCATGGAGGTTCCACTGTCATGAAAAAGCTCCAGTTTTCTCAGCCTCCCCATGAATGGTCATGTGATATCTGGACTGACAATTAAAAAAATCTTCTCTGGGTTTCTTTGAGGTCTTCTATTATGATCAGGCTCTCTCCACTCTATAACCACTTCATCTTCCTTGACATACATGTTCAGCCTTTGCATGTATAGAGACCCTCCTAGGATGGGTTAAGGAGAGGAGCTGAAGGACACAATGCCTTGGAAGCAGCTTGTCATTTTTGCACTTCCTGAGTTGAATTGGTACCTGTTCCTCCATCTCCTTGAGAGGTGATAGAATTATTGTGCCTAAGAACCTTTTGTCTTTCAGCAGATATTGGAAAACCTTATAAATGACTTGTCCTTGAATCCTAAGAGGTCCTAATTCTCTAATGGGGAAGTGAGTATTTTTAGTTGGTCACTATCCTCATTTCTGATCAGAGAATTGTGGGGATTAGTCATTGATACTGGGTCTGCAGTCCCTATTGTTCATTCCTATGTCTTTGGGGTCATGAGTCAGAGAAGTAGAGAGAATACAAGGATATTTTGAGAAATAGATCTTCTAGGCCAGAAAAGCCAAAGGGCCTTGATCATATCCTGAGCTTCTAGCCTAAGCAGTGATTGCAATAGAAGGATCCAAAGATCTTATCTTGCTGATTGACTATGTGTTTTTCTGAAGGTCACAGGCCTATCTTCATAGGGTATCCCATAGTTGTCTGTAGCTGCCCCTTTCCTACACGAGTCAGCAGGTTGTATATGCTCAATGCTGGTATTATACTTAGTAGGACAAAGTAACTTCACCTTGGATGAGAACCCACTAACTGTGGACTGGAGAGTTAGTGCAGGAATTAGGTAAAGAGTGGGGTGTGTAGGTGAGGAAAAAGTCAGTGTGGGGTAGGGAAAGAACAAAAGAATGGATCTTTCATAGTCTTTTCTATAGAACATATTACAAGTGAGATCTGCAACCCCACTGGCCTCCTGAGGACTCTGTCGGTGGGAAGACTGTGTCCTGGTAGAACCTGATAAAAGGCAGTTAATGGGACTGATAGGATATGGAGAGCAGGTGCTAAAGATATTGGGGAGGGGAAGGAATCTGGGCCCTTAATTTGAAAAAGCAAGGAATGGGATGTTACCAATACAATATCTTTCCTAGGAACCAACAGAAACAAGGCAGCTTACCCAAATTAACAAGGTATACATCTAAGTACTTTGAAAAAGGTGTACCTAACCAATCTATTTATTCAAAGCATCCCAATTAAATTACTAAAAATTATCTTACTGTGTCAAAAAAAATAACAAAGTTTTTGGAAGAACAAAAGGCCAGGAATTTCAAAGCAAAAGGGGGGGAAAAGATGTAAAGGAAGGAGATTCAGCAGTATCAGACCTTAAATTGTATCATAAGGCAGGGCTGTCCAAAGTATAGCCTGTGAGCCACATGCTACCCGCAGTGTGATTTTTATGCAGTCCACCTGTATTTACTATGGGCGTGGAAATTGACAAACACTTTAAAGCATTTGTGTTGATTTCTGTGCTTGTGGTGCACGCAAGCAGGCCACATGGGGACGCATGGCCCATGTTTTGGGCAGCCCTGTTATAAGGTAAGAGCATTGCTAAAGTGTAAAATGCATAATTTGATAATTTTAAAATTTTCTTGTATAAATAAAACCAATATAGCCAAGAATAGAAGGAATGCAGAAAATTGGTGGGGAGGGAACTTTCATAGACAATCTCTCAGATAGGATGTGATTGTGTTGGAATACTCTCATGGTGAAGGAAATAATGAGCTGGTTGATTTAAAAAAAAAAACATGGAAAGACTTGGATCAATGAAGGTCCACTTCCAGAGAAAGAGATAACAAGTAGAAATATGCATAGTGCAGTTTTAAATGTATATTCACATACATATATGTGTATGTTTATAGATAACTATGTGTGTGTATATATGCATATACACATGTCTGCACTTAATTGTAGTTTTCTTTAGGTTGGGGATGGGGGGATGAGGAGGAGGGGGAAAATGAAATAAAAAGTACACAGCAGAGAGCCAAAAGAACCTACAAGGAAGCAAAGAAAAGCTGGGTAGCTTTAGAAACAGTATGTAGTGTTTATTATATAGGTTTTCTTAAAATGGAACTTTATTGTTTTATATCGAATCCTCTCCTATGTTCTGCTGTGTACATGGAAATATTCTTTTTTTCCCGTTTTGTATTTAAGTTTAAAATGCATAAAAAATCTACCCAAAATGCATGAAAATAAAATACCCAAAGAGAAAAAAGGAAAGAAAAAGGCTTCCACTGATTAATGGAATCTGTTACTGTGGAGACTTAGCTTAAAAGCTATAGATACAAGATCCAAGGCACTTAGAGCTGTCTGTGGTAGCCATGAAAAGCAATGGCATGCTCTTGGAGTGGGGGGAGGGTAGAAATGGGGAGAAAATTTATAACTCAAAATCTTGTGGAAATCAATGTTGAAAACTAAAATATTAAATAATAAAATAATTAAGAGAACAAAATAAAAAACAAAAACAAAATTAAAAAAAAAAGATTTGGATGCTCCAAGTTATGTACCCCAGAGACACTCATTTTAATATAGTCCATCTCCCATTGTGTTTAACCAGAGTTGATTGGGACCCCCCCCCCCCCCCCGCCAGGAACACATACTCTTTGAAGGGCATATATGGCCAAGAGCCTTAGTTGAACTCATGGCCCTACCAAAAATCGAAGGAGATGAGCTTCTTGGAATATTACTTCCTCGTACATAATGCCTTTCATGTTTGTACTCAATCCTGTGTCAGCAGGTGGAAACCATCCTTGAAAATAAGTATCTTTTGCAAGCTTGAGTTGAAAGTCTTTTATATGACTATTTAACATGCAATAGCTATTGTCAATGTGGAGGTGGTAAGTCGCTTCTCCTTGAATTAATCTAGGAGGGCCTTTTCTGCAGAGCAAAGCACATATTATGATTGCCTGTTCCCCAGTCAGCCCTTCCTTCTGTCACCCCACTCCCCCCGCCCCAATCCACTTTCCTCTTTCTTGTAGGGCAGGATAGATTTTTATGCCCCATTTCCTATGTATCTTATCTCTCAGTTGCATGAAAAAACAACTTTTTTTTGAGCATCTGCTTTGACAACTTTTGAGTTCCAAATTCTCTCCCCTGAAAGAGGGTAATTTTTAACCAGACAAGGATTTTTCAGTTTACATGCTAATTTCAGAAACTAAGCCGCTCAGAGCATGTACTTCTTACCACTGTAGTGACTTAGTGTAGTCAGAGAGCACTGTTCTTGGAGCTTGGACAACCTTGGCCCTTGGTTCACATCATGCCTCTAGCTTTGTGAACTTAGGAAAGTCATTAACCTCTTTTGATCAGACCCAGTTTCATATTATATAGACTTGAGATAACAGAAACAACCTCTCAGTGCTGTTGTGAAGCTAAAATGAGAAAACGTGTATAAAGCATTTTGTAACTTATTATTAGGGAGGCAGAATAATACAGTGAAAAGAACACTGGCTCTGGAACCAGGTGACCTAGGTTTACTATCTCACCTCTGATGCTTACTACCGGTATGATGAATTCATTTAACCTCCCTGGGCCTCAGTCTCTAATAAGTAAAATGAAGAAGTTTGACGAGATAGTCTCTTAGGTCCCTTTCAGCTCTATAACTACATGCCTATAAAAATGAGTATGCCCATGAAGCAGACTGTGAAATTAAGGCTAAAAGACTAAGGTGACTTGCCTATGGTAAAAGAGCTGGTAGGTGTGTCAGTTTCACTAATTTTCTTCTACTATACTGAGTTAATAATTTTGTCCTTTACCTGTGAAATAATAAACAAATCATATTAATTCTCTGTATTCCCAAGGCTTTGTCTTCATAGGTAGGAATCAATAATATTTAATTTATTTAACATTTAGTTTTCAGCATTGATTTTCACAAAAGTTTGAATTATGATTTTTTTCCCCATTTCTACCCTCCTGCCTACTCCAAGATGGCATATATTCTGGTTTTCCCGTTCCCCAGTCTGCCCTCCCTTCTGTCACCCGACTCCCCTCCCATCTCCTTTTCCCTTCCTTTCTTGTAGGGCAAGATAAATTTCTATGCCCTATTGCCTGTGTATGTTATCGCCTAGTTACATGTAAAAACATTTTTTTTTGTTTTTGAACATCTGTTTTTAAAACTTTGCATTCCAAATTCTCTCCCCTCTTCCCTCCCTGCCCACCATCTCTAAGAAGGCAAGCAATTTAACATAGGACACATGGAAAATACTCATGTTGTGAAAGACTAACTATATTTTGCTCCTTCCTAACCTATCCATTTTACTGAATTTTCTCCCTTGACCCTGTCCCTTTTTGAAAGTGTTTGTTTTTGATTACCTCCTCCCCCTATTGACCTTCCCTTCTATCATCTCCCCTTTTTTATCTTCTTCCTCCTTCTTTCCTGTGGGGTAAGATACAAAATTGAGTGTGTATGGTATTCCCTCTTCAGGTCAAATTGTGTTATTCTGATTGTGTTTCCACAATACTCAAATTGTTTCTTTCTGACTGCTTGCAATATTTTCTCCTTGACCTGGGAGCTCTGGAATTTGGTGACAATGTTCCTAGGAGTTTTCTTTTGTGGATCTTTTTCAAGTAGTGATCAGTGGATTCTTTCCATTTCTATTTTACCCTATGGCTCTAGAATATCAGGGCAGTTCTCCTTGATAATTTCTTGAAAGATGGTATCTAGGCTCTTTTTTTGATCATGGCTTTCAGGTAGTCCAATAATTTTTAAATTATCTCTCCTGGATCTATTTTCCAGGTCAGTGGTTTTTCCAATGAGATATTTCACATTGTCTTCCACTTTTTCATTCCTTTGGTTTTCTTTTATAATATCTTGATTTCTCATAAAGTCACTAGCTTCCACTTACTCCAATCTAATTTTGAAGGTAGTATTTTCTTCAGTGGTCTTTTGGACCTCCTTTTCCATGTGGGTAATTCTGCCTTTCAAGGCATTCTTCTCCTCATTGGCTTTTTGGAGCTCTTTTGCCATTTGAGTTAGTCTATTTGTTAAGGTGCTGTTTTCTTCAGTATCTTTTTGGTTCTCCTTTAGCAGGTCATTGACTTGCTTTTCATGGTTTTCTCACATCACTGTCATTTCTCTTCCCAATTTTTCCTCAACTTCTCTAACTTACTTTTCCAAATCCTTTTTGAGCTCTTCCATGGCCTGAGACCAGTTTGTGTTTTTCTTGGAGGCTTTTGATGTAGTCCCTTTGACTTTGTTGACTTCTTCTGGCTGTATATTTTGGTCTTCTTTGTCACCAAAGAAAGATTCCAAAGTCTGAGACTGAATCTGAGTCCATTTTCACTACCTGGCCATGTTCCTAGACAACTAATTTGACCCCTGAGCTTTTTTTTGTTAGGGTGTGACTGCTTGTAGAGTAGAGAGTACTTTGTTCCAAGCTTAAGGGGATGCGCTATTGTTTTCTGAGCTATTTCTATAAAACCAGCTCTGCCACACCAGCACTCCTCCTTCCCCAAGAACCTCCTACCAGGACTGGACTCAGATCTTAAGCATGCTCTGTACTCCCACTCTGATCTGCCACTTAATTGCTCCCACCAGGTGGGCCTGGGGCCTGAAGCAACTGTAGCTGTAGTTCTGTAGCTGCACCACCCCTGGGGAGGTGGCCAAACCGTGAACTCCTTCCACTCTGTCCCCTGCAGCTTTCTCCACTAACCTTCTCTGTTGTCTTTAGTGTTTGTGGGTTGAGAAGTGTGGTAACTGCCACAGCTCACTGATTCAGGGTGCTAAGGCCCGCTGTACCTGGCTCCTGGTCTAGTTGGTCCTGCTGCTGCCCACGCTGTGCTCTGCTCCACTCTGCTCCCAGCTCCTGGTATGATAGACCTCACCCAGAGACCATCCAGGTTGTCCTGGGCTGGAGCCCTGCTTCCCTCTGCTATTTAGTGGGTTCTGCAGTTCTAGAATTTGTTCAGAGCCATTTTTATAGGTTTTTGGAGGGATCTGGTGGGGAGCTTATGCAAGTCCCTGCTTTCCAGCTGCCATCTTGGCTCTGCTCCCCCCGGGCACCCAAGTCTTGGTCAAAGACATTTCCATATCACCTCTCTTGTCAAAAGAGAATTGACACCTCCCCAGACCTCTCTGACTAATCACAATGAGCAAGAATACACCCATTAGTCCAAACTTAGAATTACTTTTACTGTCTGATTAGATATTGGTCTGCATAAATCTTTAAGAGACATTTCTCACACCCATTGATTTCCGGATGAGGAAGTAGGAAAGCTGGAAACACTTGGTCTTGATTCAATAATTAGTTATTAAACACAAGAGAAAAATAGTCATTTTTCCACAATATTCTTGGCCTGTAATCAACCAAGTAGACTTTTGCCAAATATGTGTACATGGAGAGCTTTGACTCTCATTTAAGCCTTGAGCTTGACTGTTGGATGCAACTGGAGCTGTTCTTTTCTTGACAATAGAATATATATTTGAATGAGTAAGTCCTCTCTTGGTGGTGTGTCCGAGGTGAGGTTGAGAGTTTGGCTGATTGAAAGGTGATGCAAGGTAAGAGGTCCCCTAGCAGGGCTTCTTAAACTTTTCCTCTTTGTGGCCTGCAGTCTAAGGAGTGCTCCTCTAGAGAATGCCCAACTTTTGGCAGGTGGAAATGGGAGTTCATGGGAGTAACATGCTAATCGACTGAATACAAAAGAAAAAATGGGTCGAACGTATGTGGAACTTGAGCTGTCTCTGATGGATTGAACATGAGAAAAGATGATACTTTGGTGCAACCAAACCTGATGGAAGGGGTAGAGAGTGGGAAAAGGGAAAGATATCCTTGTTTCTCTATTCTAGAAACCTAGGGGCTGAAACCAGAGCATCTTGGACAAATAGGAATGAATTATATAACTTAATAGTTTGGTGAAGACTGATGTGTTAATGAAGATGGATGATGAGCATCTGTCCCTGTGGGGCTGGTGGTGGCAACTCAAGGTCCTGGGACTCTTTCCAAATCAATGTTTTGTCTGAGTAGAACACAGGATAGTATTACTTTCCATTGCCCTAGAACCTAGAGACGCTTCTTTGTTGTAGAAATTAAGTTTATTGAAGGCTTTTAGATAATTGATAGCTCATTTCTTTAATGTACACTTTACAATTGAAAGGGGAAAATTTCTAACCATAACAAGCATGTCTAAAGTGTCTGATCCAGTTTGGCTTCTGTATTCTGAAACCTCTGACAAGATGTCTTAAGGAAAGCTGCTCTCTCTGATGGCAGGGACATATTGGTGAACAACCAAGAGAAAAATACTTTGGAGGCCATGGGAACACATCAGACACTGAAGATGACAAAGAGATAAGGTAGGGTTGTTTGAAGAACCCACTGGGGTAGTAGTTACTTCCGGTTGCCTATTTCCTAGCTCAGGGTAGAAATCATTTCTGTTTCTGTTCTACCTGTTCAGATAAAGTAAGTTCTGTCTATTATGCTACTTAGCTGCCTCTTGGTCACCACCTCCGTGATCTTCTTTCGCTTATATTCCAGCTTGTCAATGTTCTTCAGCAAACACAGCACCCAAGATCAAACCTAATTCTTTAGGCGTCATCTGACCAGACCAGAGGAAAGTAGAACTGGCTTCTCGCTTGTACTAGCGACCATCAAACGTTGGAAAAGCCTTTGGGCAAAACAACTATTTTCCTAAGACAGTGGAAAATGAAGCTGTTGGGTATTTCCCAGACCCACTGTAGTAGGAAGGTCGAATTTATGATCTCAAAAAGGATCATATAAATATCAGAATGGTTCGAAATCGTTGGGTATACAGAATTCTCCGAGCAGAAGGCATCAAAAAATTTATTCAGGGCCCAGAGCAACAAATTAGCGAAC